>LQNS02278082.1:7637749-7668351 GCA_001587735.2 Parhyale hawaiensis | reverse complement strand
GACATTTCTTAATTAAAAAACTGTCTTCATTTTCTATTGGTAAAAAAAATCAAACTCATTCGCCGTGTATAGTGACTCCGAATGAAGCATGCGTAGCTTAAGATACAGCAGCGCAGTGTTGAATCGGACACTCATACACCCTCTCGTACGAGCTCTAGCTCGTAACTGGCAGGGGCAGCTCAACCTCTCCCACCCTCCTTTGAGTCTAGCTACACCCCCAAAGAGCCTGGTAGAGATCTTTAGTTGTTTAGCCCCCGGACGCCTGCTCCCTCCCCCTATATTTACTCCGAGATTAGCCCTCTAGCTCCCACCCTGCTCACACCATAACTTAGGTCTCCTTAAATAAAAAAATTCTGTTAGGTATCCATTAAAGATTTTATAAGGCTTTTGAAAATGGGAGAAGTATCCCGAAACGTCAAGTTTTAATTATTAGTTGGTGTCGACTTTTTCAATTTTATAATTGTAATTCTTATCATCATACTGTATAGTGAAATTCTTCTTGATGTAAAATGTTAATTTAGAACCCAATTCATGTGCATTCATTTTAGCATTTAGTAATTTGCTGCTTTCTTCTTTGCAGCAAACTATATGTATTGAAATCAGAAGATGACCATTCAAGAAGATACCTAGCATATTAAAATTCAACATGCGTTTTCTTCCATCTTTAATCTTCGGGCTTGCAGCGCATGCTTCGACATTACCTAACAACCTTACCTAGCCTAGCCTAACCTAATCTGCGATACCGCGAGCGGCACAGCACAGGAACTTGAACGCCGCCCACACGCACACCGATACGCATACACAGAATCGTCGCGAACGACTAGAGCGCTTCCAGGCCTCGGACGGATCTTTTGTTCGGGGTAGCATGAATGCCAGGGGCATCGTTCTTGACCAACTCCATAGTAGACCTACAACCGACTTAAATATTTTTTATCAGTGCATGCTATGTTATTACTGAGATGTACATACTATACCATGGGTCTGTGTATTGGACTGTTTTTCTAGCTGCCACACTTAGAATGGATCACGATAAACTGTTCACTACTTTTCTTCTCAATATTGCACATTAAAAGAGTATTCTCACTCTGATAGGAAATAGTTGATGCAAATGGAGAAAACTGCCCGCTTTTAAGTATTTTGTCAACTATTTTTGATATATGTTTTTGTATAAAAACAGTGCTTAAGTATGTGCTGAACTGAAAACTACTCCTCGAGGTGAATATAACCATGCTCGTTTGTTTCTAGATGGTACTTAATGTTTCCTATAAACTACACTCCGTGACTAAATAAAATAAAAGATGAAGCTTATATGAAATGCAAGCATAGACGTGACAAAAAAGAATTTACAATCCTGAAAGATCAACCCTACAATTCACTTAAGAGATCCAAAGTTCGTAAGCCAAAACAGGTTGCAATCAAATATGTTTGTTACAACAACATTCGAAATTGGAACATACACCGTAAGTATAATTTGGTATTCCAGTAATGGTAGAAATGTTTGATAAGTTAACGTATATCTACTTTCAAACAAACCTACATATCTTATCGAAGTTGAAGCTTATGTACACCAAGTATTTCCGACCAACTTCAAAAGTTGATTCTCTATATGAACTATTTTCAATCAGTGGGAGTACCGTGTATATCTTCCAATCTATGAAAAACTTATTTTAATGTATAAATGTGTAGTTTATCAACATGCCATACATTTAATATGCCCTAAAATGTTGTAACTGACCACAATCTGAGCAACCAGATGTATGAGAACAAGAGTTATCTTTTTTTAGATTAGATTAGATAGGCGGCAGTAGACGAACCAAGAGGCCCATTCACAAAGAGACACCGGGACTAACACCCCGGCCTCTTTGAGCTATTGCCATTATGTTAGTAGGATATAGAGGATTGGGGAAACGAGAGGAGAAAAAACGAAAGACAAAAGAGAAAAAAGAGAAAGAGAAAATAAAAAATAAAAACAGAAGGGGAGAAGAATCTCCGCCATGAATGCCCCCAAGCATGATCGATTGCCGCTGATATACGGAGCTTAAATATATAGATGGAGTGGAAAACTGACAATCCGAAAAAAAAAATCGACAGCAAAATATATATTTAGCGGAGTACGTTAATTGAAAAGCTGACCTACTGTGAAACACAAATACTGTAGTGATGCTACCGTTTTCCATTCTGATGGTTAATGGAACATGCGAGACAGATGCGACTGCGCTATTTAGTCTCAGCATAAAGTTATGCATTGCTTTTAAGTAGGAGATAAACTCTATTATTATTACAAGAATTTCCGTGTGTACATGGAAGGGGCTGATGGTTTTGGGACAATATTTTTTTTTTCGTCCAGGTCGCTTCCGTAAATTCATAAAACGCCTTTAAATAGTTATAAACTGATGACTGCTCTTGTGCCGCACATTAACTACAATTTTATCTGCTCTTCTATTTCCCATTAAAAATCTTTCAGTTTTCAATATCACAGGCTAAGCGAGATGTAGTTGCTCGAAGTGAAACCAATATTACATTGTTATATCTCTCGTCATAACTTTCCCGATTTCTATGCCAGACAAAGTATCCCTAAAACATTTCTTTCTGAGACTTGGTTATTGTTTCGCCACAGAGTTCCACTGAGAGCGAAAATACATGTACAGTAAGGTCTTTCGGTTGAGATTTACCTATCTAACAACACTCTGGTGGAGAGGGGGTGGAGCTCCTCTTGTATGCAGTATTAAAATAATTAGTTCCGTCGGAGTCACTGCACAAGCTCCTAGTATATACAGCATTAGTATTGAACTGCTTCTATCACGAGCACTATTGAAGTTAGTTTTATTGATATAAAATATGGAACAACTGTTTCTATTGCAAGTCACTTTCACTTTTTAGACAGTAAATAGTCTCCTGTATCGCTGTTCCCAACAGACATACATTACTAAACACATTTAAAATTTGCTGACAAGTAGACGTTAATGATCCAACATGGAAACGCATGGCGTTTCGCGAAACGAAACTTTTTATGAACGATAAATTTGACGTTGAAGATATCTCATAACCTTTCATCTTATTGCATTAGGTACCTAGCTATATGATACCTACATACTTAATAGAAGTCTTCCCAAAGGGTAGGCAAGATTAGAACAAGAAATGAAGTTTGTACTCTTTCTACTCATTGGTGTCTCAACGATCCATCTCTTTTCCTACGAAAAACTAATTTTCTCTGGCATATTTGGATTAAGACAAACATAGAAGCGTGAAAAACGAACGTAAAAAAGTTGGCCGTGACCGTGCCTTCCCAAGCACTCCGACCTGATTTATAACTTCAATATGAAACGGTTTTCACTACGAGCGTTCCATAAATTACTCTAGATCAACACCATCCATAATACTCAATTCTCGACTGCTAGATGGCGCCAAGAATGGACAGTCCTCGCAGTTAAGTGAGTCATCTGTCATTAGAGTGAGCGCTCAAATATTGAACTTCTGTCATTCACTTGCTGCTGGCCTGGAAGTGAACTCAAGTGGAATATATGACTTGCTATAGAGCTGCTGGTGCTTCAGTTTACTTTGCGATGCCATGCTTAAAAGAGTAGACTAGCGAATAATGTTGCTTTCTTAGTGCTCACAGCAGTTATTCTAAGAAATTTCGTTTGTGAAACAGCAAAAACGTGAACTAGGTTTCGGTCTCATAGGGAGCAGGAGGTGTGTCTCAGTATTTAAGAGAGTCAAATGAATTACAGTAAATTCTTGAGTGCTTACAAGCTGCTGTTGTATAATCTTTTATTTTATACCTGAAAAAGGTAATCGAAGAGAAAAGGTTTTTTTTTTGCGGAAGGGTCTACGCTTCTACGATTGCTTTTACCTTTGCATTTTCCATATATAGGGAGGCTTAAAATATAAATTCAACTATTTTTTACGTTTTTATCTATTAAAAAAGGCAAACGAAGTACATTAGGGTAACATGTCTAGTACCCGTCCACCATGCTAGTAGCCGTCCACTTTGCACTAAAAGGCTTCCTGTGTAAAAACTAGCAGTGCTAGAAAGCTGTACATAGGTATTAACTGTAGGCCTGTAGGTAAGTAACACCGGACCATCTCTGAAAATGACAGGCGAAAAAAATTAAACAAAAAGAAATGGTGTTGGTTGTCACATTTTTTGCTAAAAACATGAAAAAAAGGGAAAACTGCCACCATTTCTTTTTGCTTAATGTTTTTCGCCCGTCATTTTCAGGGACGGTGCGGCACTACTTAGCCCACAGCTTAAGCCTATGTACGGCTTTCTAGTTCTGCTAGTTTTCACACAGGAAGCTTTTTCGTGCCAAGTGGACGGCTACTAGCATGGTGGACGGGTACTAGACATGTTACCCTACTGCCTAAGTGCTCATTGCAGCTGTCGGTTTCTAATTTTGTATGTGGAATAGTAATTTGAAGTGAAACATGTTTTGTTCTTGTAGTAATTTTTGATTTATTTGTTCCTTGAATGAAATAAGTACAGTTAGAGAAATCAACCGCTGTCGATGACTTCCTTCATTGATACTCAGGACTCCAATCGTTTTTGTGTCTATTATACTGCCAAACGTATGTTTCTTCCTCAGAGTACATATTTGCTCATAATTCTTTGTAATATAGTTTAGCAGAGTCCAGCCTAAGTACGTACACATTGCACTCCCCTAAAGAGCTCGCTGCTACATTTTTGCTAAGCTCTCGCGTCAAAGGAAATGCATTGTGTTATTCTGGATGCTCTTCGCTGCAACTTTTTCCCTTTCAGTCATGCAAGAGCAGGGATCGAAGTATCTGACTTCCTTTGAATGCTTAGTACTGTTTTAGTTCTATCTGACATAAGGGTGTGCCTGCAGGACCTGAAATCCAGGTATGTTAATGTTACCTAACATTCTGTGCATCTTTATAGCTATATTGATGTTTATTTTCAAGGTTGTGACTGTAGGAGTTGAGATTGAAGTATATTAACTTCCAATGAATGCTAATTGTCGCCGTATATTTTTAAAGATTATGGTCTGCAACAGCTGATGAGTGGACCATTATATACTTTTCAAGTTTTATCTGCCAAAGTTTCTATTTCTGATTTATAAGTAAATAAGATACAAAAGAAAACAATTATATTACTTTTAGATTCTTAAGAAATTAGGGAAGAGTATTTTTATACTGTTCAGTGTACCTGCATCAGTGTATGGTAAAATTTGCTAATATTTGCTTGATTGATGCTGCATTTTTTCCTAGGTGAAGATTTACCCGAAAGCTATTGCCATGAATTGCTCTCAAATTACTAGTTACCTTTTCACCTGTAACACCTTTATTTGTTCTCATACAATCATGCTCACGTACCATAATATTATTTAAGCTTTTTCATTCTGCCGGCAGTGAAAAAAACAGTAGGAAAGCTTTTAGCTTATTTTTCGTTTTCAAAATGACATTACAGAAAAGCAGTTTTGCTCTAAACCAGCTTTACCTGAGGGTGTCACAGTAGATTTTTATCCTGGAGAAACTTCACACAAGAATAGAAATTCGGGAACTTTATGTACTCGTTTAACTGTCTTAGCTGGAAAATAAAATTGCTCATTTTCGCTCTAAGGATATTACCGGAAAAAAAGCAGGTACAATTTAACTTCGAACAAACTGTCGAAAACCAGCTCAGCTATGTTCACTCCGAACACATTTTTTTGGAGAAATGTTGAGCACATTTTTGGGTCGCATAAACGTTCCCTAAGATCAAGTTGGCATAATTTTGTTAAAAAATAAAACTTTCCGGGAGAGCGTTTCTGTACATTAAGCCGAATACTTTTCGCCGGGTGATAATCTAGCACATTTTCGTACGGAAATCTCTCCACCGAAATCCAATTTCGATAGATTTCCTTTTGGGAAACTCCGGAAACCGGAAAGCAATTTCGCATGCTTCACTTTAAAGAAACTCCGCCAAAAAGCAATTCCGCATATTTCTGCTCAGAATAAACTCAGCCAGAAAGTCCTAATGTTGCATGCAAGAACACCAAGCCACCATCAGCCATGGCTGGCAACCTTCCCTGCCAGGTAATTATCCAATATTCCCTTCATAGGCAATGTGGGACCGCCTGCTAAATATGTCTCCGAACGCCCATTAAAGAAATTACATCGCCTTCTGAATAATCTTGGAAAACAAGACTTCGTTCTCCTTGGCATCCTTTTTTTCTAGTCTGGAGCAAATATAGTTAGGTCTCGTGGGCCGGAAGGCAGGCGCTGTAAAGCTGCTTGCTGGAGCAAAATCTGCCGCTATTATTTAGGAAATGATTGTCATGAAATTGGGCAAACTAAGTGCTGTAAAACAGCTTGCAGAAGCAACATCTGTCGCTAGAAATTAGGAAATGATTATCATGCAGTTGGGCAAACCAAGCGCTGTGAAACTGCTTGCAGGAGCATCATCTGTCGCTGGTAGTTAGCGAATGATTGTCATGCAGTCGGGAAAGCCAGGTGCTGTGAATGTATCTGACACACAATCACATCTTGTAGTTGACCAGGCCACTACCAGTTCCGATTTGCTGTATCATTCTTCTGAACAGTCAGTGAGGCGTCGGCGAGGACCACAGTTCCAACAGCTTTGCATGGTTTCCATGCTTCAGAACTTCCCTGGACGCTATTTTTCTTTTCAGTAGCTTGCTTTTGTTGAGGATTTTTATATGAAGCGCTTTACTGTCTATGTCATAAGCGTCAATATTGCCTTTCGCTCACATGCACTCAAACAATACTCCAGTTTATGGGATAAAAAAAAAACTTAAACTACTAAAACTTTAGTCTCCACAGCAAAATAAAGCGTTCTGCCCATTAATTTTTTTTAGCACGATCCAGTAGTTTTTTTTTTTTCTCTTTGTATCGAAAATGTTTTTATTTCAATTATTTTGCTGCCTTTAACTAGTGTCTTTTTGTGCTTGGACTTATCTAAGGCAGGCTCCATATAAAATTCACTGTCTCGAACTGGACTCTGGTGAAATGAGCACTGCCGGCCCATAATACTACGACGAGGCCCTTTGAAGTATGGAGCAGTAACAAAGGAATAAGTGTTGCGATTCACTTCAAGCTCTCGCAAGACATCCAGTGATGAGGCCCCTGAACACAAAAGATGTTTCCTTCTTACAGAAAGCTTTGCAAAAAGGCCTCTTTTGTACAGAGAATGGCCGCAGCAGGTGGTCGTTGAAGTCTCTTTTTGGTTGCTGTACTTGCCCTCGTTCCATTTCGTAGCTGGCCAGGACACCTTAATGGTCAAACTTTCCATTCTTCCAGCCCAGGATATTTGAAGTCGAAATTTTAAATGAGACCGAAAGGGGAACTGCCTCTGGCTCTTCATCCACGGTGTACAGACTGGATGTGATCGAGCCATGGTCGCTGCGGGCTCTGATGCTTCATCCACGGAGTACAGACTGGATGTGATTGAGCCATGGCAATTGTGTGCTCTGATACTTCATCCACGTAATACAGACTAGACGTGATCGAGCCACGGCCGTTGTATGAACTAATGCTTCAGCCACAGTATGCAGATTGGATGTGTTCGAGCCATGGCGTTGTGTGTTCTAATGCTTCAGCCACAGTATGCAGATTGGATGTGTTCGAGCCATGGCGTTGTGTGTTCTAATGCTTCAGCCACAGTATGAAGATTGGATGTGTTCGAGCCATGGCCGTTGTGTGTTCTAATGCTTCAGCCACAGTATGCAGATTGGATGTGTTCGAGCCATGGCGTTGTGTGTTCTAATGCTTCAGCCACAGTATGAAGATTGGATATGTTCGAGCCATGGCCGTTGTGTGTTCTAATGCTTCAGCCACAGTATGCAGATTGGATGTGTTCGAGCCATGGCGTTGTGTGTTCTAATGCTTCAGCCACAGTATGAAGATTGGATGTGTTCGAGCAATGGCCGTTGTGTGTTCTAATGCTTCAGCCACAGTATGCAGATTGGATGTGTTCGAGCCATGGCCGTTGTGTGTTCAGCCACAGTATGCAGCTTGGATGTGTTCGAGCCATGGCCGTTGTGTGTTCAGCCACAGTATGCAGATTGGATGTGTTCGAGCCATGGCCGTTGTGTGTTCAGCCACAGTATGCAGCTTGGATGTGTTCGAGCCATGGCGTTGTGTGTTCTAATGCTTCAGCCACAGTATGAAGATTGGATGTGTTCGAGCCATGGCCGTTGTGTGTTCTAATGCTTTATTCACGGAGTACAAACTGGATGTGATCGAGCCATGGCCGTTGTATGCTCTGTTGCTTCATCCACGGTGTGCAGACTGGATGCGATCGAGCCATAAAAGTACCATCGAGCTGTGACATTTTCTTATGTCATCGTCTTCTTTCCAACCTCGTCTTCTTTCCCTCACTCATGCATTTCCCAAAGCTAATGGACTTCTCCTCTATACCACACAGTCAATGGATTCTCAATTACATTACAAAGCAACATTGCGTTGTCGGCTATAGCTTACGAGTTTTCTGTGGGCACCTTCAGCAGAGCTCGTGTCCAGAAAGCAGCCTAATCTAATTGAGCTTGGTGTCCGATCCATCCATCTTATTCTGTCTCTGAAATTTTTGTAGATGTATTATTGGGTTCCCCCTCCGGGGGCATAGGATGGGCCATAGGGTTAGGTTAGTTAGGTTACGCCCATCCTATGTTATGGGGAGTAGCGCCCCCAGGGGGTTTGAGTAGGTTACCTTAGCCATTAGCTAGGCCTTCGGGACGTCTGTCTTTCGTGCCCACTTTGCTTCCTACCACTTTCATACTCCTACTGATCTTACTGTTGTCTGTTCTTCCTCTTCTTTCCCGACTTGCTGTTCCCATGCGCGTTGATCCTGTGTGGGTTGTGGAAGCACGTACCCAAGGGTCAAAAAGACAGCTGTATGATTATGTCCCTTCCTTTTCCTCTCTTAGAAGAGCTTAGTACTTATTTAGGGAGGCTTAAATCTTCTTATAATACCTTATACCATTATTGGGTCTAGATTACGGTTTTTACCTCATACAGTCCAAAAGAACATTCTTTTTATTATTACGTATTAAACAGTGCTATGCATGCTTACGAAAACTAATGAAAACGTAGAGAGCAGTTGTTCAATAATTCCGCTGGCCGCGCAGCTCTCTTCGTTAGCCACTCTCATTTTACGCACTTACAGCCAGCTGTCCTCGTGTGTGGACAGTGTAGTCATCTGTAGAGGCTCGGTACTTAGGTGTCCGATTATTCTTGACATACTACGACATTCAGTCTAACCTTTCGTACGTACGCTGATTTTAACTTTGGTATTCCGTTTGACCGTTGTAACCTCCGCCAGGAAAGTTATGCTTTCGTTGAGTTTGTCTGTATGTTTGTTTGTTACCGAGAAAACTCAAAAAGTTCTAAACGGATTTTATACGAAATTTGCAGGGATAGGTATATTAGGAGAAACAGATGATTAACTTTTGGTGAAGATCCGTTCTTCCGTCTGGTTGTTTGTCAGCCTCTTTATCTGAATGCCACAAATAAAAAAACTTGTGGACTGATTTTTATGAAATATGCAATGCTTTTGTGTTTGTCTCCTTGTTTGATTTTATGCTTGTGAACAAAATAACTAGAAGTTATGAACGGATCGCTATGATATTTACAGGCATCGTAAGTAATATTGAAGGACATAAATGATTTAATTTTGAAGATGATCGGCTGGTCTGTGTGTGTGTGTGTGTTGTACTTATGTTTGTCAGAATGCTTGTTAGCAGCATAACTCAAAAAGTTAAGACCGGATCTTCAAGAAACTATAGTTGTTATAACTGTCAAAAGGCACAATGTATAGATTTTGGTCTTGGCAAATGGGAAATCATAGTTTCAGAACTAAGTTGAATTTTTCATTACCGTACCTTGCTTGGCAGAGGTAGGAGCTCTTGGAGCGCTCTCTAGTTCTAAATATTTTTGGATTATTCCATATGAACTCAACCAAAGTCTGAAATTTTCCATAGCGACCGACTCTGATTTGGCTAAAAAGTTTGTACTGGTACCTCAACATATGTGATGAACACATGCAAAATATTTTGTCAAAATTTCACGGGGTTTTTGTGATGTGGCTCTTCACAGTAGGGTGTAAACCCCATTTTTGACCCTCGTGAATTGCGATGTTTAAGATCAGCCATATCTAGATGCCAATATCTTGGCAATGAAATGAGTTGTGAGCTTGAAAACTGGCATAATATGTAATTAGAACCCAGGCTTTCAGAATCTGTCATAGAAAGCTCCATCTCATCTAGTTTTTGAAATATGTGACTCCAAATTAATGGTTTTGTTATGTGCGAAAATGAAAATTTCAAGTTTCTGGTTGCAGTTGTCATGCTACAATAAATCACAACTGTTTCTTGGGGCCACATTCTTTCTATTTAGGCCCATATGGCTATCTTTAGAAAGATTTTGGACAGTATTGAAATCATAAATTTGGAGTAAGGGAGCTTCAAAAATGGCTCTGATTGAAAACAAGCAATTTTAGTCTTATTTTCAACTGCCAAAATCATAGCGTAGTCATTTACCCAGTACATCCATTTTTTCCTACATAATTTTACATATTTGCTTAACGTTTTGTCAAAAATTCAGATTGTGTTCTCACCTCTTTCATATTAAAATAATTTAATGAAATGTAGGCGTTTTTATCCCCATGACAGCTTGCGTGTTAGCTACTTTTTGTTAGAAATGCGGAAAATGAGAGGTACTTCTACTCCGAGTACATAGATTCGATGGCATCCATAATTAAGTCAGTTTATCCGAAAATGTTCATAAAATTGAATTAATAGCCCAAATGAAGGCAGCTTCTTCTGAATGGCTTCAGTGTCATGGTCAGCAAGCCTATTAAACTCTGCGCTTTGTCCCTGAAGCTCAGGTGCAGATACAATGCATATGATGCTCTGAAATGGAACTCAACAGGTAGCTATTCTAACGAACAAAAGAACCCCGTGAGAGAAGTCCAGTCTTAGAATGTTTCATGAAGTTGACAAAGACCTCACAGTTTTCATTTGACTCATCTTAGTGAACTCAAGGAAACTCTTTTTGAGAATGAGGTAATTGTCATGTTGGATTTAGCTGAGAACTATAGTTTTGTGGTGCAGGAAGAAGTACAAAGTTTCCCATGGACAAACATTCAAGCAACACTACATCCTTTCGTAATCTATAGCAAATCAACAGGTAGCTACACTTCAGCGCTCCCAATCTGTGAGCTATCAGATTGTCTTATATCTGATACCATAACTGCCCATGCCTACATTACCCGTGGGTGGTATATATCAAACAGGAATTTCTATTCATCACAAAACTCTTCTACTTCATTGAAGTAGCGAGTCCGTATAAAAACTATAAAAATTTTTCCAACCTCAGTAATCATCACCATAACTATGGCCTTGATGCAGAATGGAAATTTTTTGCAAAATCGCATGGTAAAATTCTGCGCGATGGCAGTGGTGGAATGGTCAAGCCTTCAAGCAACTATAGTTGGATCCATCCTTACTGGTATGATGCATGTTTAGTGCTGTGAAAATACTCCAAGATTCAAATTTTTCTACGAGTCAGTGGTGGATGTCAACCAAAATGAAAAAGACATTGACTTGTCAGTACGATTCCAAAATGCACGCAATATGATAGGTACAAGGTCCCACCATTGTTTCATCCTAATTTTAACAGTCTCATTAAAAATGAAAAGGATCTCTGCTGATGATCATTTTGATGTTGTAGGCATGAGCAACAACTTGTGACTGATGCTGAATTACAGCTGGAAAAGCCTGTTGCGTGCATTTATGACAAGGATTGATTTGTGGACTGCATTGTTGACTGGTCAAATGAAAACTGTGATGCTGTCAACTTCATGAAATATTGTAAGACTGGACTTTTCTCATGGCCTCCTTCTATTCATGAGAATACCTGTTGGGTTCCGTTTCAAAACATCATATGAATTGTGTCTGCACCACAGCTTCAGGGGCCGAACGCAAGGTTTCATAATCATGCTGACCATAACACTGAATCAATTCAGAAGAAGCTGCCTATCTTTGGGCTATGAGCAATATTATGTCATTTTCGGAGAAACTGACTTGCTTAATTGTGAATGCCATCAAATTTATGTGTTCAGAGTACAAATACCTCACATTTTCTGCATTTCTGACAAAAAAAAAAATTAGCTAACACACAAGCTGTCATGGGGATAGAAAACGCCGTCATTACATAAACTTCTTTTTAACATGATTGAGGTGAGAACACAATCTGATTTTTTGACCAAACGATAAGCAAATGTGTACAATTATGTAGGGAAAAAAAGCTGTCCTGGGTAAATGACTACGCTATGATTTTGGCTGTTAATAATTAGTCTAAAATAGAATTTTCCAGTCTGAGCCATTTTTGAAAGTCCCTTACTCCAAATTTACGATTTCAATATTGTCCAAAGTCTTTCTACAGATAGTCATGTGCCTAAATAGCATGGTTTTGGCCCCAATAAACAGTTGCCATTTATTGTAGCATTACAGTTGCAACCAGAGAATTGAAATTTTCTGTTTCGCGTATAACAAAGCCACTAATTTGGAGGTATATATCTCAAAAACTAGAAAAGAAAGAAGTTTTTTAATGGCAAATTCTGAAAGCCTGGGTGCTCATTACATACTATGCCAGTTTTCACGCTCACCGCTCGTTTTGTTCCCAAGATATTGGCATCCAAATATGGCAGTGCTTAAACATCGCAATTTGCGAGGCTCAAAAATGGGGTATACCACCCTACTGTGAAGAGCCACAGCACAAAAACCCTTTCGAAGTTTGACAAAATATTGTTCACATGTTCATCATATATGTTGAGGCACCAGTATAAATTTTTAAGCCAAATCAGAGTCGGTCGCCATGGGACCTTTGGTTGAGTTCATATGGAATGACCCTATTGTGATATTTATAATTCATTCATCGCGAAGTTTGGCAATCTTGTTGATTCCCATTTATAATAGAGTTTGCGGCTCCATCATGTGTGGATGTTTGGAGTGGTCTTGATGGCTCTGTCTTTGCTGGTGCGGGTATTGGCAGCTTTAAACGATCTGTGCACAGAGTTATTCTCTGATCTCGGATTTTGTTTCTTTTTTTCTTCGCTCGCTGGGCTAGTTGCGTGGGGGGTTGTCCACCTCGTGGAATTTGTCCATTCCCACATTGCCAGTCCAGTGTAATACATATAACAATAATAGAAAAATGTTACCTAAACTTTTCTGTTGTCATTTTACTATTTATATCGCGCTATCCGAGTTTCTGTCGATACGAGACTGTACGATAATTGGAACACCTTGTACAGTCTTTTATTCTTGCATAATACAGTAAATAAACTAGATGTAATAATCCTGATATTTGTGCTGCTTGTAAGTTGCTGTATAGGATGTAGTCAACTTCCTCCAATAGCTATATCCCACTTCATCGTGCGACTGGTAGCAAATAGTGCGGCAATTTTTAGTTTGTCAATAATTTACGGTGCATAAAGGTATGTGATGCTTAAATATACTATAACTTTTATTAGTTTAATTAGTAATGAAAACAGTTTGACACGTAATGTGATGCACAGATGATCAAAGCGGACTACAACCTTCTTTCGCCGGATAAACAACTTGAGATACGCCGTACTTCAGGATTTGTTTCAATGTATACGAAGGCTGTAAGAGACACTACGAGATTTTTAAAAACTCAATAGAATCTTCGTATAATAATCGGTATGGCCGCATATTAACGAAACATGCATAAAAGAAAGCTGTTATATTGTTTAATAATGTCTAGCACATCCAGTGCTCACAAACCGTTCAAACCGTTTTAAAATTTGTTAGTCTACCGAAGATAAAGACACTATAATATGTATACTTATATATAAAATCGTATAATTTACTAATGCAGCAGTGGAATAGCTCCCCAGCGGCTTCAGGAATATATATATATACATATAAATTCAATAAGTTACCCGATTAACCTAAGAGTAACATTTGCACTACGGGTGCCAAAAAACATCTACATTACCATGCAAAACTTTTATTCCTTTTTTTATTTTTCAACCATTTTAACTCGCAAAGCAACGGTAGACTCCTTATATTCTTAAACGCCCTCTCTACAACAGAGCATGTCTCCCCTGTCGTTTCCTTGCTCTACAATGGCACAACGATGTACATTTACCAGAAAGCGTGGTTAGTGCCGAGTCCTGTCGTGCCAATAACTCCCGTCTTATAATTCCTCCTAACCTTGCTGCTACGTGACCGGCCTTGTAGTGCGCCTTGTGTTTCAGAACCCTTTAGTCTTGCAGCCCCAAACCTCTTAGTCTTCCCGCGGCAGCTCCTTAGTCTTGCTTGCTACACGCGCCGAGGTAATGTCCGCGTCGTTGTGTTTCCAGCGAAATGAGGATTCTTAGTTGAGACATTAAAGACACTCTGGTGAGCGTTTCTTGGATCTCTTTTGGCAGAACTGCCACTGATACGGAAGTTATTAACTTCAAAGAGTTGCTCGACTCTTAATTTCGGAGGGTACCAGATAATCCAGCTGTCAATGAGGACTCGGGCAAAATTACCCTCGATCCTTTTTCCCCAATACAATTGCTGATAAATGTTCGACTGATATTTGAGAAGCGACTTTGTGATAATCGATAATTTTTCAAAACTGACCTTGGACTTTTCTTGGCAATAGCATGCTATTTGATATCCTCAGTGTACTCTGGTATAACTTACTTTTATTCAATAAATTTATATTTATGTAGTGATGGGATGAATATTCGCATCCGCAGAAGCTCCACACCTTTTTTGACATCCGCGTATGCTAAGATGGTAACATCCGTAATTACAACCGCAGGTGTCAGAACTGTAAAATCCGCAGCAAAGGAGGCCCGGGTACGCAGGTTTTTTTTATCTCTTTACACTAAGCTCATCCATAGTGTTAAAAGATGCAAATTCTCATTTGAATTGAAATGTGTGCAAGCGCTGTCTCTGTCCACAAAGCACCATTCAAGTTTTTTCCCCCAAGTTTTGTACAAACTGCCGTCTTGAGAGAGGGTGTGTGTTTTTGGTGGGGCTAATATTCGCATCTGCATTCCCAACCGCATAATATCTGCACCTTTTTTGACATCCGCATCTGCATCCGCGGATATCAAGACGTCAGCATCCGCAATTGCATCCGTGAATGGCAAAAAAATAACATCCGACTCATCACTATTTTGGTGTAAGGTAACCGATTTATGATTAACAACCCTTCCCCAGCCATGTAGAGCTCGTGGGCTCCACATGGGCACCAGGTGGGATATGGACAACTGCTGGGCACAAATGGGCATAAATCTGGGCTTTAACTGGGAAAACCCAAACTGAGCTCTACCATGTCTTTACCATCTGGTGCTCATGAGGTCTTTCCCATCGTGGGAAATAAGTGGTGCTTTCCACATGGGTAATAAGTGGGCTTCCCAGTTGTATCCCTCATACGAGCGTTGGTGGGTAAACATACCTCATAACAAGGTGGGCACCAGTGGGGCTTCCCATATGGGCATCGGATGGTGTTTCCCAAATGTGTACCCCATGGGCATCCCAACGCTACCCAATATGAATAAGAATAATATCATCAGCCTTCCCATATCGGACCCACATGGACACGAATAGGTTTTCCCTGTGTGGGTAAGGTATAGTGATTCCCACATGGGTACCAAATAGGCTTCCCTGAGACATCCCATATTATCAATTTATTGGGCCTTTCCACATCACACCCAAATGGAATTTCCCACGTGGGTAACAGATGGTCTTCCAAGCAAAATCCCTCATTAGCAATATTGTGGGTATTCCCACATCAAGCCCTAGTGGGTTCCTATGGGTTTTCCCATTGTGGGTGTCATATGGTGATTCCCACATGGGTAACGAGGGGACTTTCCAGCTGTATCCCCAGCAGTTTAGCGGGTCTTCCCACATCGCACCAATAAGGGACTTCCCAATATGGGCAACATATGTGGTGTTTCCCACGTGAGTAACGGATGGGCTGCCCAGCTAAATATCCTACATTGGCTAGTGTTTTGGAACTTGTATTAAGATACAATTTGTCATCAAAACTTGAAAATACACGTCTTCAAGTTATAATGTAGTTTATAACATACACCGCAAAAATATTTACCGAGCTTTAGCAGTAATCTGATATGTCATGTATATTGGTCTCCGTGGCAGAATGGGCTAAGGCGTCAGTGCAAGGTAAGTGGTATCTGTAGGTTGTAGGTTCGATCCCAGGCTAGGCATAGGATTTAGTGGATAATTCATGTCAAACTTCTGGGATATGCATGAGCAATGTCTGGTTCTCCCACGAGATAGCCATCCAAAAACTTTTTGAAAAAGTAGCTGGGACCCATATGGGCCCATATCTGAACATCCTTTCTCGCGCCCATATTGGCATAAGGAGGGATGTTCCCAATGGGGCCCATCTGGGTCCCAGCTCCTTTTTTAAAAAACCGTTTTTGAATGGATCCCATGGGGGAAACCCAACACTTGCCCAAGCACATCCCAGCTGGGACCCTATATAGACTTCCAACATGGACCCCGTTGGTAACATCCCTCCTCATGCCCATGTGGGTTGAACTACATGGGGCCCAGCTGTGATAGGCATGGGCAAATGTTGGGTTTCCCACATCGGATCCATTCAAAAACGGTTTTAAAAAATGAGCTGGAACCCATATGAGCTTCCTACAAGGGACCCCAATGTTCTTCCTACCTTCCCACCTGGGCCCTACGTGATGCCCATCTCTATTGTTGCTCGGGAAGACACGATATATTCACTTATTCGTGCAAATAACATGAAAATAATTGATATTTGTTATATTTCTTCTCGAATTGCATTGCATCCTTTACGTCTGAAAATTTAATTGCGTCCTGAATATCACAGTGCTCACTAATGGTAAACTGAGCTCATTTGCAGCAGAAGTTGACTCTCCAGAACTGCGCCGTTTATTGAGCCTGGAGCTGCAGCCAGTAAAGTGCACCGGCAAACTTTTCTGTGCGCTCCTTTGAATTTCAATCAAACTGTGCATTAGAGAAGTGGCTCTTGTTCGATCGATAATGTGGCGAGACGGTTGTTGCTAAGTATTCGTTTCGTGCCCTTTCGGCTTTGAAGTTTCAAAATAGACTGGCATCGTCGTCGGGTGCTGCCAATGAATGAAAACCATGCAATATAGGTGTTATTGCCTGGCATGTCAAAGTCAAGTAGCTAATGTTATGAGTTCGTGTTCTATGAAAAGTATGAAATCTTGCCTTTAACAGAATCGTTTTAAGTAAATATGACTCCTCCCTGCAGTACCTATATAGCGTCAGCATTTTCCTTCCATATCTGCACGTTTTCATAGAAGTTTCGATTATAATTACACAACGATGAACAAATACGGTTAAGCTGGAGTTGGAACTCCTGCTTTTCAGAAAGTTACTCGATATCGGCCGAAGGCTTGGCAAGGCACACGCATATGTGTCGCCAACTTTAGTGCACCGAAGCTCTAGTTTATTTGCTCCTAACGGCCTGGATGACGTGGATTTAGTGAGCAAACGTTGTGGATGACCGATTCTCCACCATCTGCGGCATTGCTCGGAGATTGGACTTACTTTGCTCATGTCTAAAGTGTTATGTTTGCCAAAAGTTCGTTCAGTCTAAATATGGAAAACGACACTCAAATTAAATAGATCTAGCCGTAATCTCGCGTCTTTCTCGCATTGGCTTGCCAACGCGCTAAATTCGCTCTTCAAGCGACTGTGTCGTCGAGTCTGCTAGAGCATTAAGTTGGCGAAGTATCTCTTCTGGCAATCTTTGTTTCTCGTCTGTACTGGGCATAATGATAGCGTAGGCAAAACTAAACTCTTGAATGAAGTTGGCAATCTAGTTATTTGTTTGTTTTAAGTCATTTTACTAAAGACTGAACGAAATTTGCGGCTAAATCTATAGTGAGGTTTGCTGACCTAATTTATCTCTCATATCTTTTTACAACTTCACCGGAACGCTTTACTGACGACGGAACACACAGAAATGCTTCAGTTTCTTATATATCTTATAATATTAAAACACAGACTTCGTAATTTCGTCTGAAAATTCCAGCCGTAGAGCTTGCTACCTCACCATTATGCGCCACGCACTTTACAACCTCTGTATAAACATTATATGTCCAAGTATTAGTCCCGCTCGTACAGAAAATTATCCTGGATAGCTGCCAACGGTCTTACCATTTTTTCAAGAAAGAAAGATACGTAAATTAGCTGGCACATGGGAATGATTTTTATCTTCATTAGTTTAAGGCTCCTTTCCACAACAAGGTGGTTGAAAAAGAAGATGAAGAACAGAGGAAAATAGTTTTAGTACGAGTATGAGAGGGAAAGGAAGCAAAGTGGGCACGAAGGAAAGACGTCCTGAATGCTAAACTAAAGCTAAGGTAACATACAGAGCCCTCTTGGGATCACTGCTCCCCAAAACCAAGGATGGGCAAACCATACTAACCTAACCCTATGACCCATTCTATTCTCCTTCATCAGCTATATGGGATCAAAGTCAGGACTTCTATGCACATGTACTGTGCAATGTGCATATATATAGATATGTTTTATTGAAGGCGACAGAAAGATCAGCGTTAATGAGACATTTACTAGGTTTCTCAAGTTGTCGAAAACGTTTTACACAGTCGTTGTTGCCAATGCTATGTACAAGATCGCCAACGTTGTCCTAGACGTTTCGACGGCTTCGGCTGTCATCTTCAAGAGGCGGCGGTGGTGGTGCCGGTGGCAGTAGTGGCAACGAAGACGATGAGAGGTCTTCCCTGTTAAAAGAATGGGAGCTCGAGCTGAACTGAATGATAGTGTTTCCGAAAAACCCTCATTAACTCTTGGCTATAAGACCGGTGAGCGCTGTTCTGTGCATGGCCAACCGAGGAGCCGGCTGCGCCAATCAGCGCAGCCGATTGGTCGGTCACTACGCCGGTCGCTGAGACTGTTGTTCTCTGAGCTGCACCTACCAGCAGTGGTAGAATATTGAAGCGCCTACCTCAGGCACGCTAAAACGGAAAGTCGAGCAGTTCTTGGCTTCTTAGGTCAGCATATCCTTCGTTTTGATATTTTGATGCTACGGGACTAGTGACCCTAACCAGAAATGTAGCTTGTGGGAGCATCGCTGTAGTCGCATCAGTCTTCCATCTCTGACGCCATAACTCTTACAATTTGAGGTTGACTGCAACCATGCACTCATGAAGCTAGCGGGTATGTATCTGCAGCACGAACCAGTGCATATGGATTTCTCACTCGGGGTATTTCTGTGCTCTTCAAACGCAGTTGTAGTACTAGGAGCCTTAAGGAAATGCACTAACTCATTAAATAACAATGAGCTCTCTGTAACTAACGAACAAACAAACTATATTTAAGTTCTGCGAGGTGCTGGAACTGCTGCACCAGTTTATGCAGTGGGTATTCATTTTCATACACGCACTTATAACACACCGAACTATTTTAGCACATCGCAGCGGCCGGGGCGAAAATTTATGCACGCTCATCGCCACAAACGGCTCGTCCGGACACATCATTTGGCTCCCCGTCCGAGGGGCGGCCGCCGTGAGGGCCTCCTCCCATGTGATGCCTGTCGTTTACATTGCTGCCGGGGACCGCACCGTGTAATTTCTCATCAAAACTGATGGCGCAGAGAAATAGTGGAGTGTGCCCGTGCCTCTGCCTTGTAGTGAAGTTCTGGTATGACGCGCGAGCTCGAGAGGTGGTGTTCAGTCGATGTGTCCTCGTTCCTGTTTTGTGCTATGCGTTCCGATTTAACACGCCAAGTCGAGAGGTGTGCTTCAGACGATGTGTCCTCACCTCTGCCTTGGGGAATCAGTAGCTAAGCAAATTAGTAACTTTGTGCATATAAAAATTCCATTCGCTAGAGGGGCCCCAAGTCTCAACCCTTTCTGTGCTGACGGCAGCAGCAAGTGTTGATTATTAAAACCAGCGCGTTGTTTCTTTTCTTCTGAAAATTTGGACAGCATGTTTAACAGCTCCTCTAAAACCACCACTAGTATTTTATTAACGCTTTGAATAGAACTGTAGGTGAACTCAATAACTTCTATGACGTAGTCTCTTTGAGCTTCTAACAATAAGCTCTCGCAAGAGCATAGGTTTAGAACCGAAAGAGTTAACCCAAGGATTGGGTCTGATTTGGCGACGCGCAAGCTTCAATCGCTACTCCTCGGGGACACAGGATTAGTCATAGGATAGGTTAGCCTATCCTATGTTACAATTAAGCGTCTCCTAGGAATCTAAAAGTTACTTTTGTCTTAGCTACGCCACCGGAACCTCTGTCTTTCGTGCCCACTTTGCTTCCCTCCATTTACACTTTCCCGCTAATGATGATTTTTTTCTGCTCTTTCTCTTCATTTCTGACTTTGTTCCATGTGTGCTGATCCTATATTTGAAGCAGGAGCAGTTAATTACCATTTTGCTGCTCACAGGAGCTACAGTGGAAATTTCTTAGTGCTATAAGTTCCCATTATAGTAGGAACTGTGGAAATTCCCTAGTGATGTGATCCAGGTTTTCCTCCACATACCGGGTACCTCATCTTTCGTCATCTCACTGGATCACAGTATACGCTGTAAGTAGGGAGGTTTGAAGATAGGAAAACCATGATATTTTTGGAAAGAATTGCACTGCTCAGAAAGGGTCGGGTCAGTCCTATAGGGCGATTGGAGTTGTGACAAACAATCACCCAAAGTGAAGAGAAATACTGATCTCCACATGAGGGTATAATAAGTGTGCCGATAAATAGGTTCAGGCTCCTATTCGTCTGGTGCGATAGTGCGAATAGGTTTAGTAGTTACTGAAACAGTAGTGAACCTGTGTATCTAGCCACCACAACAGTAGGTACCTATACAAGCTGATGCAAACCTAGTCTAGTCAATTCTAATTTAACCCGACCTGTTCGAACCTATCTTAATCAAATACAATGTTTTATGGTAGACCACGTACTAACCTGGGATAGTTCAACAGAAAGTTATAATAATTAACTGTTGATTATGATACAAAAATCGTTTCACAATTTTGGTATTAATTCTCACAGCACAGCTTGTTTTACACCTCACTTGTAAAACAACTTCAAATGTGCAGTAAGCTAAGACCGCAATGAGACTGTGTTGAAGTTCCTCAAAGTTCTTTTCCGCCGGGTAAAAAGGGACTTGGTTCTGTTGCATTCAAAAATCCGAGAGTGAAAGTTCTCTGAGCCATGCGGGCGTCAAGTTGCTCCAGTGCCTCAAATTCAACCGGAAACATCCAAAACTACTTCCTGGAGCTGAAGCTCGTCACATCATTTCATGTAAGTTCCGTAATCAGATCATCCGTCTCTTCGTCCCGTTATTAAGCGAATTTTGCCATCAGAAGGACTCCATATATGAATTAGGGTAGCCTTATGGAGGCTTTTTGGACACCATGCTTTCGTATCCTCTTCGAGAGCATATGATGGGATATGAAGTTAGGTTATTTAGGTCCGCTCATCCTTTGTTATGGGGTGTAGCACCGCTAAGAAGACCCCAGAGCTTATCTTAGTTTCAGCTAAGCGTCGGCACTTCTGTCGTTCGTGCCCACTGTGCCCCCTTCCCTATTAACATATGTACTCTTAGTATGATACTTACGCCCTGTTCTTTTCTTCCTCTCCTTTCCCGACTTGCTGTCCCCGTGCACGTGATCTTCCATGAGAACACAATCTGCATGGGTTCTACATTTCTATCAACATACTGTATATTCCTTCTTCCTTCTCTCTCCGATCACCTTTGCTGTGACAAGAGTGGCTTAAACTAACTTATATAATTACTGGTGGACCCGTGCGTAAAAAATTCACTCAATAATCGATATATTTGCTTAGTAAAGGCCAGTGCGGAATCTTCGCTTCTCTGGCTTGTTCTTCAGGTTGTTCATTGATTTTTTGACGTATTCTCATTCTTAGGTTCTTTCTTCTCCATTCTTTTTCTTTTACGTATATCTTCCTTATGGACAGGCAGAAGTAAAATCTTGAGTAAACACTGCAATAAACTTGAATGCAACTCCAGTCAGCAGTGCAATGTGAAATGTGAACACATACTAGCCATAATGTTGCCTTAGAAGCTCAAATATCTGCTTAATTTGATGTGGTGATATTTTAACGTATGAAGAGAAAACTACTCCGTGAATGAAAGACAGCATGCGAGAAGAAATAATTGATTACTGTTCGTGAAAAATTATCCCTTCGAGAGTGCTCCGTTGATGATCTACTGAATTTATACGACGTGACCTGAGAGAAAAAAGTTATAACTTCAAACTGTATCAGCTGCAAATATCTTTGCTTCAATTCCAGAAGTGTTTCAAGCAAGAAGTGCATGCAGTAAAAGGGATAAGGATCCCACTTTCGCCATCTTTTGCAACCTGGTCATCGCTCTCCAAGATAACTCAACTTAATTACAAAATCTGCAACCTGGCCTATTTTTCGCCTATCTATTTCTTAAGCTTAAGAGCGGACACGAAATAAATACACAAAGCATTTTATTATATATATTAAGGATGCTGTAAAGCACAGCCCATGCTCCAAGGCCACGTGCCTAAGCCCCCACTATGCAAAATCATGCGTTACTGCAAATCGCAGCCCATGCCACGAGCCTAGGCCTATAAGCCTCTAGTATGCAAAGGCTTGTGTTGCTACAAAGTTCACAGCATTCCCAAACTCGAGAAAGGCTCCTCCCCCATAAAGGCAACAACTCTCTCAGATCTTCGCATCGCACATGAAATCACACAACAATCTTCGGCGAAAAAAGGCTCTTGTATCAGTCAGCCAGAAACTCAAACGGCAATTTTCACAAGTTTCCCTTCAAACTTCGACTTAAATTGAAAGCGACAAAGCTACCAAGAATTTGCATACGTTAGAGTGAGTGAAAGGAAGGCGGTGCGTCACCGGCAATTTCGCTGCCGGCTGCGCCATCGTGCCAAAGAGTTGGGATTTTTTAGCCGCTGAACACAGAAAATCATTGCGAAGCTTCGGAAATCTGTAGGCTTAGGCCAACGCGCAGACGGCCTATGTCAGAATTTTGTACACAAATACGCTAACTTCTTAAAGGCTCTTTTGTAATTTTCTGTTTGAGCTTACCTATAAGGAAACACGTGTAGAGATTGAATAGCATTACAGCAGAGTTCTATCCCAATTTTTTTATTAGTGTACTTAGCTTCTTTGTGTTTTTATCATCCGCCTACGAAGTGAGAGAGGTGATAACCTTTTGTTGAAGATTTAGATAGATATATATATATTTGTATATTTATCTTGCCACCCAAGAAGAGGGAGGAGTTGAGCAATGTTCATAATTTTTTGCAGCGAGTCAGCCACAACTCTAGAGTATGCTGGCCATCAAAAAGACTGTGTTGAAATATGTACCCAATGCGAGTGATGGTATTACGCCTTTAGCGTTCTAGCTTTCTTGTACGTTTGAATACAAATTGTCATGTTTATACCCGTCAGGGGGCATTGGATGAGCCTCAGGGTTAGGTTAGTTAGGTTCGCCCATCCTATGTTATGGGAGCAGCGATCCCAGAGGATTTTGTCTAGTTTACCTTAGCTAGGTCTTCGGGACATCTGTATTTCGTGCCCACCTTGCTTCTTTCCGTTTTCAGACTAATATTGACGATGCTTTGTTCTGTTCTTCCTCTTTTTCCTGACTTGCTGTTCCCATGCGCGTTGATCCAACTTCGTGCTTGGGTTCGTTTCTGTCGCCATACTGCATGACTATTCTTTTTACTCTCTTGAATCACCGTAGTTGTGTCTAGGGAGGTTTAAACAACTAATATAATAATAATGTAATGTTCATAGTCAAACTCTCGCGAGTCTATTGGTCAGTAGCAGCAGCAGAGGCCAGCCAATTGTTCACATACAACACAAGATAACACACATTTTGTTTACTTGATTTTTTTGTTCGTATATGTAGTTTATGCAACTGAATTCAAAAATAACATTCATTTTGGCGGAGTATCTATAGTTTTTTATTTATTCCATAAATTCATATTCTATCGTTTTACACGTTATACCTCTATGGAAGTATGTTGGTTGTATCTAGTCTGATATCGTAATGAAAAACATACCACAGTAAGTACTTTTTCAGATTCTCCGATACACTTTAGCAGTACAATCTTAGGAACAATACAAAAAGAGGCGACTGAATGCAATTAGGAAGTAGAAAACAAAAATACAGCTGAGTACTGTAAAACTTTTCATAACTCTTTTTTTCTTTTAGTTAGTAAGTGTTTTTTTGCCGCCAATATTTTTTTGAGTGCGTAATATAATATTCCAGCTCATTATAAAATATTTATAATTTTGGACCATTGCAGCATATCATCGCCCTTGACAACTTCTTTTCACTGTTGCATTGGCCTATTGAACTTAATCTTTACCGTACCCCAAGTTTCAGTAAGAAATCTACAAATTGCGAAAATGAACTTTCAAATGCATACTTTCCTGATGTTCACCATTTATTTTACTACCAGGTATTTGCAATGAGTATCCCTGTTAATTCTTCAAAATCCACAAACTGCATCTCGCAATACAATACACCCACATTTCTTTTTATCATCCCTCTTACGAGTTTTTCACACTCCAAACACTGCGTATACTTTGGATTCACCAAATACGTACCTATGCTACCCTTGATCTTCGTCTCAGACAGCATTTGAAACTAAGCAATATTTTCTTGAAAAGCTTGTTTAAAATCTAAGGCGCTTACAAGCTATTTTTCCAATCCTAGTTTAATATGAAGTGAGGATAAAGTTTGAATCTATGAGCTATCTGAGAAAATTTACCATTAGTATTTAATCTAAAAGAGAAACTTAGATATGCGTTGAGAAGCTGAATATCACAACATTGAAAGCTGATACATTTTCATAACTGTCGACGTTAGAGAAAAATATATTGCATTGCCGTTTTAAGACTGGAATTTGATTGATAGACAGTAAAAAATTACAATAAACAAAAATTTTATAAGAAATTTTTACATGTTGTAATGCAAGCATCTCTGGACACTGTGTATATTATATGCCATTCGTCCGTTTGATGAGGTGGCTTCCTTGAAAGCCGCATGGCTTTTATAGTTAGGTTCATATATCCCTTGTTTACGATATTTTTTATACATACCGTTTGATTTATTTTATACGCATAATGTTTTTTATGTAGATGGCCGATAAATCTCTTTACATTATCGTGTCTGCCTCCTATAAAATGATTTGTTCGATGCATAAAGGAGATACTCTGAAGCTGTGACGCTACCTCTCGACTACGGCAGTCCTCGCTTTTCTCTCTTATTTATGTACATTTCTTTATGACTGACGAGTCATAAACACAACAGCGTCCGTTTTGGGCCTTTTATTTCCGACAGAGAAACTCTGCTGAAGGCGCCAAAGTTAAGCGTCTTCAAAACAAAGTTTTGGCTGATAAAGACTTTCGGTACCTGGGGCAAGACAACAAATTCCCAGGAGTTGCTCTGATATTCATGTAGGGAACAGGGCGAGTCTTTGGTTGGGTTGCTGCTGATAGCTACCGTTGGGTAAACATATACTTACCCCAGCCGAGGAGGTTATGTTTTTGTCGTGTGTGTCTGTCTATATGGCCCGTCTCTTTGCCTGTCGCCAAGATTATTCAAAAAGTAATGAACGGATCTTTACAAAACTTGCAGGGGTTATTAGGCATGATAACAGTAACAGATGATTAACTTTTGGTGAAAATCCGTCCATCTGTTTTTGCCTGCCTATTTTTTGTTACGGCCATTACTCGAAAAGGACAGATTTTCATGAAATTTATATAAATTGTTAGATGTAGTACGAAGAGTAAATGACCAAATTTTTGGTATGATCTGTTTGTTCGTTTGCCACAGTATTTAATTTTAGGCTTGTTAGCACAATAACTCCAAAAATATGTATGGATCTTTATGAAATTTATAAGAGTTGCTAGTAATGTTGAAAGACATAAATGATTAAATTTTTGTGGTGATCGGTTGATCTTTTTGTGTGTTTGACCAGTTTGTCATAATATTTGTTAGCAGCATAAATCAAAAAGTTATGAATGGATCTTCATGAAAATTACAGGAATTGTTAATACAATCAAAAGGCATAGATGATTAGATTTTGGTGTTGATACGATGAAAATCATGGTTTCAGAACCAATTTGAATTTTTCGTTACCGTTGCTTTGCTTGGTGGAGGTATGCGCTCTCAGAGTGCTCTCTAGTGCACTTTACAGTAGGTCAGATTACAGATCGGTTAATCTTCGCGGATGCTTTTTTTTTTTTTTGACATTCAAGCAACATATTTAGCATAGTGTTGGAGTTAATTGCTAAACCTCTATTGTTTACATGAAACATTAATGCTTGTGCTACTAGCCATAGTTGAAACGTGACACGGGACGAAAAGGTATAGGCTTGAAAGCCGCTGTAGCAATTTTACAATCTAGACAGGGTTCGTAGAAAGTCCTTGGACTCAATGGAAAGCGATTTATTACTACGAGAAGTTACAAAATAGAAGAAAGAACCAGTCAGAATGAGAACCAAACTAGAACGCCTCGGTGGCGTAAGACCATCACCCGCGGTGAGGGTCAGTTGAACGAAGCCATTTTCGATGGCCAGCTAATCCTAGCGCCATATGGATGCCGTGTCCAACGAAGTTAGCGCCCTACGCCCCTGTACATTAATTACCTCCTTAAGAATAATATGGGAAAAATAGAACGCCCCGGGCTCCAGACGATCTGCCGCGGTGGGGGCAAATTCTCCCCGATGGAGGAAAATTCAACGCCTTCATTCTTTATGGCCAGCTAGGTCTAGTTTTTTGGCATGGGTCATATCGCGGTCAACCCACCAAACTCCCTATAAAAAACTATGACGATAGCTCTACTATTTCGACCACTTATTGGGTGGAGAGACATATATATATACAAATATATCTAAAATGGAGGAGAAAGAACCTAAGGATGAGAATACATCAAAAGATCAATGAACAACCTGAAGAACAAGCCAGAGAAGCGAAGATTCCACACTGGCCTTTACTAAGTAAACATATCGATTATTGAGTGAATTTTTTACGCACGGGTCCACCAGTAATTATATAAGTTAGCTCAAGCCACTTTTGTCACAGCAAAGGTGATCGGAGAGAGAAAGAAGAAGGAATATACAGTATGTTGATAGAAACGTAGAACTCATGCAGATTGTGTTCTCATGGAAGATCAAATGCACGGGGACAGTAAGTCGGGAAAGGAGAGGAAGAAAAGAACAAGGCGTAAGTATCACACAAAGAGTATATATGTAATAGGGAAGGGGGCACAGTCCGTGTAGGTACACAATCTTTGAACTTCCAGGGAGTAGGTGCAATCAGAGTTTCCACAATTTAATTTAACAAGTACAAATTTGTTTCATTGCTTATATATATGACCCACTATTTGCAACATGACTCACTCGTTGTTTACTCACATTACTAAAGCCATTCCGCAGTTAAAATAGTGACAGGAAACGTATTATACTATGGCAAGCAACACCAGTGTTTCTGGATTATCCTGTCTAAACGACTCCCTTAATAAAGAAACTTTCAGATTGCGCAAGCACTTGTGAGATCATCGACCTAAACCTAGCCTACGTACGAACAATGGTCATCGTCTTTTAGAGTTAAACTGATTGGAACTCTTCAGGCAGGCAGGAATGTTTACTTTAGACCAAACTGGAATGTATGCAGTGGCCGTACGCCACTTGTGCTACTTAGCACATCTCCACTGTATAAGAAGAGTCTCTCTCTATCTTGTTACGAGCGCTCTCAGCAATACACAACACGAGCATTACGGCATCTCGAGACCGACAGCTGAGGCTTCCTTCGGACCATTGAGACAGAAGAAGGAAGATGTACAAGACACTGCCTGCCTGCCTAGGATTCTCTGAGTTTTTCTGCGTAGAAAACAGAGGAATTAGGGAGGATGTTGGAACTGGACGACAGCATTGCTTTCTTGACAACTAACGGAAAAGCAGAGGTGTTATACAGCATATGGAGACTCGAAGGATGAGTTTCTTTTCTACCTGCTTAAGCTTTCCTACCTATTACAGGCAGGGGAACAGAGGAATTGAGAATGATTTTGGAGCTAGGAATTCTCTCCTAAGTGCTGGGAGAAAACGGAGAGCCTAAGGGGCATGACTATTGAGGCTGGTCGTGCTAATTTCTTTCCCCTCAGTTGAAAAGAAAGTCGAACGATCGAAAAGATACAAGAACGCTGACCTGGCTCCAGTTATATACGAGGCAATGTGAGCGGGTAAGAGTGTGTGTGTATAGTAATAGAGATTAAATTCAAGAGATGAACAATAGTTTTACTCAGTTACTGCTTGTATTGCAGAGTGAATATGATAAAATCATGACGGACATCGGACGTCATTCTAAATTTATTTTGAGTCTATATTCACTACTCGAAATGAAAGTCATAGCAATTTTGGTCTTCCTCTGCCGAGGGAAAATAAAATTGAAGAATTTCGCCTTGCTGTCTAAAGAAAACTTGACAAAATTTTCATCTCTGCTCTACTGACAAAGAGCAAAAGGACTTCTACTACTGTCGTACAGAAAACACATGAAATTTAGCACCTGAAGCTCTGTTATAAAACAGAGAAAGATGTTGGGCCCTACAATTTGTTTTAATATTTGTCGCCTACACAAAATTCACATTATAGATTCATTGCTCTCTCTCTTTCTCTCTCTGATGCAAAATACGGTGGGAGACTGCCACTTTTTTTGATATTTGACATAACTTTGGACTTGAGCTATAGAGGGCGTACCGTGTCCGACACTTTTGGGAACCAGCTTCAACATAAGGTTAGGACCGTTAAAATAAACATTTTTTACTAAATGAAGATGTGGTCTAAAATGCTTCGTTAAAAAGTTAGAAGGACTTGAAATCTTGATCTACTGTGCTGAGTTTACTAGACAGCAAAGAATAAGACGGGTTTGTTTACGTTCTTGAGCAGTTCAGCGCAAGAATATGCGTCAACGATAACACGACGGCGCTCCTCCACACTTCGCGTTTGATATTAGGCAGTTATTGAATGCCCGATATCCAAATCGCTGGATTGGACGTGGAGGCCCTGTTGAATGGCCGCCAAGGTCTCCTGATTTGACGCCCCTGGTTTTCTACGTATGGGGATATGTTAAGAGATTGGTACACGAAACCCCGGTCCACTTCAAAGAAGACCTCATTGATAGAATTACCTACTGAAGCATTGGCTATAACTTGTGAAACTCATGAAGTATTTGCACGCGTCCGGCAAACATTGCATCGGCGTTTGACCGCTTACATCGAAGTAGATGGGCACCATTTTGAACATCTTTTGTAATTGATCTTCTGCTTCTTGTGTTTATAATAAAATTGTTTGCCTAACATACACGTTTCAATTCCTCGCTACTCCTTACCAATGAATATCAGTTCAATATTTCGCAAACATAAAGTCTTGGTAACTTTTTAACGAAGCATTTTAGACCACATCTTCATTTGGTAATTACATAATGTTTATTTCAACGGTCCTAACCTTATGTTGAAGTTTGTTCCCAAAAGTGCCGGACACCCTGTACATTAATAATATAATTTTTTGTTTAGGAAATTTGACAATCAAACTAATATTTTACATAAGACACCTGTCCAGTGCTTTTTGAATTTTATTTTTAGTACATATACTTTCCGTAAGGAGTTTATTGCTCAACGAGCTACCCATTATTACTTCCGGACCGACCAGCTCTTAGGTTGGGGTTAGGTTCCATTTTCGTCCACACTGGGCCCGTGCGTGAACAATTATGGATGCGAGCAAAGCCTAACCATGCCTTACTTAACCTTATGAGTAAGGGCTCATTGTCAGTGGTGTACCTCTAAAAGGCTTCGACTTATATATATATATATGGTACGTGTATATATATATATATATATATATATATATATATATATATATATATATATATATATATATATATATATATATATACATATNATATATATATATATATATATATATATATATATATATATATATATATATATATATATATATATATACACATATTGAGAGAGACTCTCTTCCGAAATGTAATTCCAGCTTTTTTTTTCGTTGACCCCAAAGCACCAAAGATAGAAAATATGCAGAGCGACTTATTCCATCCTCTGCTGCACAAAAGAGGCGAAGCATCCTCACCCAATCCTTCCATGAAGAAGAAAACATTTGCTCAAGTGTTACTTAGAAACTCTACACTTCATGCCTTCCTTATCTGGGATGCAAGAAAATTCGAAGACTGACGGGTAGCAGGAATGCCAGGAGGAAGAGATCGAGGGCAGCCAGCTAGGCAGGCGTACTAAGAAAGTGTTCCCTCAGCTACCACTCACTACTAAATTACTCGAACAAGTCCTGAAAAGATTTGCATACACAGCACAGAATTCGAGAGCTTCTGTGAGAAGTTGTGCAGCCTTGGCAGGGACTGCTATCCGACTCGCTGCTGGTGCGGGCACCGTGATGGGGCAGTAAGGTTGTGTTCTCTGCAGCCTTGGCAGGGCCTGCTGTCCGACTCGCTGCTGGTGCGGGCACCGAGATGGGGCAGTAAGGCTGTGTTCTCTGCAGCCTTGACAGGGTC
>LQNS02278082.1:7624538-7637330 GCA_001587735.2 Parhyale hawaiensis | reverse complement strand
GTGCGGGCACCGAGATGGGGCAGTAAGGCTGTGTTCTCTGCAGCCTTGACAGGGTCTGCTGTCCGACTCGCTGCTGGTGCGGGCACCGTGATGGAGCAGTAAGGTTGTGTTCTCTGCAGCCTTGGCAGGGCCTGCTGTTCGACTCGCAGCTGGTGCGGGCACCGTGATGGGGCAGTAAGGTTGTGTTCTCTGCAGCCTCGGTAGGATCTGCCGTCCTATGCTGGAGAGGGAAACGAAATATTTAACTACTGCCTGATAATTCTTACTATTTTTCATTGTTTTTTTTTTTTCGACTAAAATGAAGTAATGTTCCAATATTTTGCTAAAACTTCTGCCAGCGTATGCTAGTGTTGCTGAATAGTTCAAGTGTAGCTGTTTCAACATTAGCATGATTTGTAATAGGTTACCTTCACTCTTTTCGAATATTTTATATAGGATATATGAAACACACTCTTAAGAACACAGATTGCTTTGCGTTTCAGAATAATTATTTCAGTTCTTATCAAAGGAATGCGCTTCGCATTTCCAACACTTTTTTCCTACTATCAGTAACTTTTCTATTCGCCGACGCCTGGTTCAAGTCAAACGTATGGCAGGTCCAAATTCTCAGAAAAAACTCCCAAGATTTTTGAGAATAATTGTCCTTTTTCCGTCTGAGTTCAGGTGGAAGTCAAACCCAAGTCGAAGAGGAGGCACCGAAGAAAGCACAGGGTAAAGGAAGCTTGTGCAAACACTTACGATGGCGGCAGTTAACATTGAGAAGGACCGGTGCTTTGCTGTGCTTATTACGCTGTGTACTTCGCTCCGTCTTGACTAAAATTTTCCACGTGAAATTAAAAGTCAACAAGACGCCGTAGGTGACAACAATGGCTCACGGCGGCGGAATCTCTGCCGTAACTCGAGCATTTGTTGCGTCTGCGACGGAAATTGGTATTCTGAGTGCAGCTGTTCTCGTGCTGCTCTTAAATCTTTCTTCCGTTTGCTCGTTTGTTCTTGTATTCAGAGTGCAGCTGTTCTCGTACTGCTCCTAAATCTTTCTTCCGTTTGCTCGTTTGTTCTTGTATTCTGAGTGCAGCTGTTCTCGTACTGCTCCTAAATCTTTCTTCCGTTTGCTCGTTTGTTCATGTATTCTGAGTGCAGCTGTTCTCGTACTGCTCCTAAATCTTTCTTCCGTTTGCTCGTTTGTTCTTGTATTCTGAGTGCAGCTGTTCTCGTGCTGCTCCTAAATCTTTCTTCCGTTTGCTCGTTTGTTCTTGTATTCTGAGTGCAGCTGTTCTCGTACTGCCTCTAAATCTTTCTTTCTCTTGCTTATTTGTTCTTGTATTCTGAGTGCAGCTGTTCTTGTATTTCATCTAAATCTTTCTTTTCTTGCTGATTTGTTCTTGTAATCTGAATGCAGCTTTCCTTGTATTACTTCTAAATCTTTCTTTCGGTTGCTCATTTGTTCTAGTATTGTGAGTGCAGCTGTTCTTGTATTCTGAGTTCGGCTGTTCTTGCACTGCTTTTAAGTCTTTTCTTAGCTTACTGCTCTGTTCTGGTAACGTTTTGTAACGAATGTGGGAAAATAAAAGTATTTTAACTTTTATGTTTGGATCCAACATTGTTTCTAGAACGTTTTTCGCCACTCATTGTAGAAAAATATTTTTCTCTATTTCTGTCAAAGATACTTTTGTGTTCGATGCGCATTTCATTATGGAATTAAATTTATGAAGTTATTTTATGGAAGTTATTTTTATTTGTTGTATACACGTTCAGCGTAAAGTTTCAGGGTTCACTATTTATACTTTACCCCACACGACCAAGCGTACGTATTTCCTTAGTATTGCTCTCAAGGGTTCAAAAATGAACATAGAGAGGTTGCAAGTTAATATATTTGTAGCTCTGTTACTGGCTGAGAAGCGCAAATGTTAATACAAGTAGGGGAATTACCCAATTATTATTTTTTTCACCTATCAAGTCTAACTATTTGATCGGAAATAGAATTAGTTCGACAATTGTGTAATTCCCATATATAAATGAGAAACAAGTGAATCAAAGTCATTGAATGATTAGATTGATTGATTGATTGATTGATTGATTGATTAGTCAGCAATGGATGGACGTTAATAGTGATAACATCCAGTGTCTCTATCCAATCAGCGATAGAGAAATAAATGCAAGATCATGCGAAGTTAACCTTAGCCTATAAGTAGTAATACTACAGCAACACATTTGATGGTAACACCACTTCATAAAGTTAATACTAGTTAATTTTATTGCGGCATTTCCCCAGGGATTGAAATTTGAAATTAAAATCATTACAAGTTAATATCATTTCGGTATCTTCCTCATACAGGCCCAATCGTAGTTCCTCCTCTCCCCAGTCCCCGTCCTCTTATCTTCTTTCGAACCAACAGGGACGTAAAATCAATTATTTACCTCAGTGAACCATCAACCAAAGATTTGTTCCAGACTATCATCAGGCGCACGCGCTGGTTGCAGACTCCAAAAAAAATTCCTTTTTGGCCATCATTTCTTTTGAGGAAAATCGGCAGTGCTGAGAGAAGGGGGCCGTCGGAACGCTGCAACCCCTATAATGTGCGGAGAATTCGACTGTATGGGGACGTTTTTCGGCGTTTTTCGTCGTTTCAAGCAGAAACTGGTGCTGACGTCACATGCAGCATTGCATGCATATAAATACAAAGGATTGTAATTGTTTGTCTATGTAACCAAGTAATTGTTGCTCAGCGTAGTGCTGCGGGTACACAGGACAAATTTCAGTATCCAGAGTGTACATAACTGGAAATAGGTTAATTTTCGACATGCATATTAACAAATGTAGGCTTGAGCGTCAAACACGGTCTAAACCGAAAAAATATCTTCCTCGTTTTAATAGTCATTATAACAGTCAAGTGGGTGTTGACGTTTAACTTTGGCTCATTGGTTTACCTGCAGTTTCTCTTTCAACAGTTTGCTCAACTTCTGTCTTGAACATGAAAATTGCACTTTATTCATGCTACTCTGCTATTGCGTGAATAGATTTCATAGTCACCTTATTCTTAACGTTTCTGCTAGTGGTTTCAAATTTAGCCAATATTTCTCATTTTTATTGCTTCTAACGCCATCACTTTTTCCTTCCTTTTCATTTTAACCTTACTTGGGGTACTGTTTTCCTTATTTAGTAGCTCTTGGATCTCAGAATGACGTATTTAGTCGACATATTTTCTTTCCTCGTTCTTCCTCTTTTCGATAAATCTTGATGCGTAATCCGATTGCTAGAGCAGTTTCCCGCGCTTTTCACTTTTTGCTACCCTTTCTTGCTCGTCTTTTTCGTTCGTTTGAGGAAAATCAGAGAGACTTTTTTTTCCACGACAGCTCATTTCCCCTAATGCATTTCTTGGTCGGCGAGGGCGTCGTGATTAACTACGAAAAGTCCCTCCTTCCTTCTGTGTGTCAAAGTGTTGCGAAACTTTGCCATGACCAACCTAACTTTTGCTTCCAATCAGAAGACAATACTGGCGGAAATCTTGTGTGGAGAGTTGCTCCTGGTTACACTAAATGAAACTCATAGTTATTTGCGTTGTTGGTTAACGTTTCGGGTGCAGAGTCAGAGTTGGTGTCGGTAGAAGTCCGGGTATATTAGGGGACCATGAGTCGGAGTTGAAAACTGCTAGAACCAGGAGTGTATGAAATTGGGATTATTTTATAAAGAAAAAGAGTCACAGTCGGTAGGAGTCGCACATTTTTGGGTTGCAAGTAATAGGAGTCGGAAACTGGCTGTGCCCGGGAATCTGACTTTATCCATCCGATAGTGCAACCCGGCCAAACTTAACAAGGTAGATGCAAGGTTGTACAGCCCGGCCTGTGTTGTATCACTATTGCAAATAGTTACCACTTGTTTCTTCATTTACGAAGCTCAAGCTCCCCTTTGCGTAGGTATGAGAGCAGCAAGAGCAGCATGCAACAAGTTTTTATGGGCTAGGCGTACAGGGGCTACTGCATAACGTATTGCAGTTAGAATTACAAGCGTGGGGTTCATAGATCATGTTTTCTTTCGTAATGTAGAGGCGCTTTTAGCTACAACACAGTAAGTCCTACGACGTCGTTACTTTAGTGAATCTGGACCCTAGTTCTCAAACCTACGTTGTGTCTATGTTAGTAAAAGTCATGCTGTCGAGTGCATACGACAGTCTATTGGCGTTCCCAGGCCGGTCAGTCGTCAAGCAAAACTCGAATCAACCTTTGACGATGAACAAAGTGTATTTCACAATGTGTTCTTGGGTGTGAATAAACTGCTGCGTTTATGAAGAAATTTCTTCGCTGTTTTTTGCTCAATCACTTTTATTTCACTACCTGTTATATTTAGCTGCAGTAACAGCAGCTTCCCTAATGTTGAGTACTGGTCTTGCTAACTTCGAGCCTGATAAAAAAAAGCGCAAAGTTTCAAGGCCAGATAACCTGAAAGTGCAGCAGAACTTATTTATAATGAAAATGATCTCCAAGAATTCTAGCAATCATATGTTCTACATTTTTCTTAGCGAAGGGCTAGAAGCTAAACACTTACCTACCAGTCATTGGAGTATCGTTAAGCAGGTTTCGTACTGATAAAGCTTCTAGCCAAATGGACCCATCTATACATACATGTAAATATATATATATTACATATTTTATTATACATGAACAAGGGGTGTGCTGTGAGGGGAAGCAATGGCGCTTAACATTATTCTAGAAGGCGCGTGTGTTCCATGTAAGGAAGGGAAACAATGCTTCTCCTATCAATTGAAAAAAAAAATTATGTATTATTTTTATAATAACTTGGATGCCTTTTATATGTAACATAAAATGTTTGAACGCCATTACTTCCCCTTCACAACACGCCCCTATTTTATATATATAAATATTCATAAAGTGGCCATTAAAAATTAAACCTGCTTCATTATACTTTCGCCAGACCTATCATGCATTCAACTTCTCAGCCCAGCATCGCTATAGTGATGGCAGTGTCATACGACTGTCATGTGAACTCCGAGTCCACCCAGCATTGTTGTTATTGATCGGTTCATGGCAGCTGTCCTAGTTCTCGGGTTGTAAGAAAGGTGGTAACCACATGACAGTTAAGTCATGAAGGGGGTTCACACGATGGATAACTGAACCAGTATCCGCTGGTCCGCTTGCGGGAGCGACGCTGAATTCAGTCAAACAACACAAAAGTTGAAAGCTCTTTTCAGTTTTAATGCAATGATCGTAAATTCGAAAACACACCCTAAACTTTACTAGAGAGTTGCTGGCTAACATTTTCGTGGTTTTTAATAGACTCGCCGTTGTGTTTACGAAGACTCCATTTAATTCATTCGCTCAATAAGCTAAAAACGTCACCTGGATCCCCTTCGAAAAACTTCCAAGGTATCGAGCGTTGTTATTTACACCAATGGGTTTTTGTATTAAGTGACTAAATTCATTGCTTCACTGACGGACGTACATACTACAGACAGGCGCCCTCAGAGTGTAACGTAATGCCTGACAGTGTAACCACCCTCGTGCATAGGTTTCAGGTTTCGTTCGACATGATATATGGCCCTTGTTTTTTTCTTCTGCGGCGTCGTCCTTGTGCAAAATCGGAGGCTTAAACTACTGACTAACCTGAGCAACTAATAGTTCTCATTCCAGGGAGACAGTATATATTGTAGCGATACATTAGCCATCATAGTTTAGAATTTATATCTTTCCAAACCACTCTGATTCCTTCGATTCTCATACATTAGTCAACTTCTTGTTCTATTCTATCTCGCGTTTCCCGACTTGCTGCTTCAAAGCATAGCGATTCTTCTCTGCTTGGTTCCTCGCTATAGTTGACACGCTCAATGTCCCTTGCTTTTCTTCTCGACCGACCGTGCAATGACTAGAGGGAGGTTTATCTAATCCAACCTTTTGATAATCACAATTCCAAGACTTTCTTTTTGAGGTATCCAGAAATTTTTGTGGCACAAGTTCGGCGACTTACGCTGGTCCAAAGCTCTGGAGCGACACAATGCGATTGCAAAGCTCGTCTACTCTCCCATTGAGGCTTGTAGAAGCGTGCAAGGCTGCAGAATATGGCAGTGATATCGTACTAACGAGCTCACTAAGGAGCGTCTACAGTTAATGGTCTCTACGTGACGACATGCCAGATAGTGCTTCCTTCTGTACACACTTACGACCGGCCTTCCTCCTGACACTCTCTTTCTCTGGCGCTCTCATTCTCTCTTCTGCTGACTGATGGTCACTTTCCGGGAGACGATATGACGGTGATGGAACTCGGCCTATGGCCAAAGAGGGCAGGCATCTCTGGTAGTGGAACTTTACTGTGGGCTTCTGTTTGCTATACGAAGGCTGTCAAATGACCCTACATGTGCGCCTTTTACCAGAGGGATATCTCTGTAAGCTTTTGTTCGCTGCACGAAGGCTATTGGGTGATCTGTAATGCATATTTACCCATAAATTTGCAACTATCCAAGCTATGCGTTCCCACGCACAGTTGCGATGCGCAGCTGGTATGTCATTCCAAAACACACTCAGGTGGGTAAAATGAACTGCTGGCGAGCTGCACATCCGCTCATGAAGATGTGCGTGCCAGTGTAGAGTGCAAAGTTTAGAGCCAATGCAGATGAGAAGCAAAAATTGCCCAAAGTCGCATTTCGGCTACAAATGCTCGTCCAGACTCGGCGAAAAAGTTGCCTGAAGGGCACATTCATCAGGATGCATATTGACCAATCTTCGTAGCTTTCGGGCAATCCAAAGCAACTTGCAATTTAATTTTCCCCGTTATCTATTCACTCCTACGCTACCATTTTTCTTGAAACTTTACTTTAAGTGGTAGCGAGTGCAACTGCGTTTTCAAGCGTAAAAAATGAATTTGTCTCCAAGTTACAGCGATGATAGCCAGCAGACAACCTTCAAGCCAAAGTTTCGTCTACAAGCTACAAGATCGTGCAAAAACATTCAGTCGCTGAGCACTGTGCTCAGTGAATAAAAAACCAGCTTAAAAACAAGCAATAAATGTGTTAAATTTATATTTACCATATCTGTTCTATGCAACTTGTAATACTTTTGCCCTAAGGCATTGCAACCGCAAGCACCTTTCACTGATGCGGCAAGCTGGATCTACCCACAGCATTGTCCCGTTGAAACTATCGAAGATGTCTCACGACTGCGCACGCCTAAAGAATATCAACTGTCAGACCAGACTAAAATTAACCAAGCAGAGTTGGAGGAGCCGGGGTGGGGATGCGCCAGCAGCGGCTGTGACGTCATAGGAGCCAAACGACTCTTCACCCCGTACATTAAATTGCATAGTTTAAAAATTTTTTTGCTTTGCTTTCCGTTTCTTACATTAAGTCACGAATAGGTGCTCAGGATATTTTTATACCCATCATAGTTTACAATTCACTTACCGTCTCAGTTCAGACTTATATACAAAGTACAGAAATAGACAGTAGAAATATATATGATACCAGCTTGTTGGTAGCTTTAATACTTGCCAATGATTCACCACCGAATTAATCATCAGGTACTCTCTCTCTTCGATTAACATTCCATTTAGATGGATCGTTAAACTAAGTAATGAATACTGCTAGATCGCCTACAGGATTCCCTAAGATAAAGGAATAAGTAAAGAAAGTGTTACACCTTACTTGAATTTACGTAGCAACGGATCAGCCATGGCGAGAACCCAAACTTTTGCTTTAGAAAGAGATTAGTGCAACCAAAAGCACGATATTCCGTGCCCACTCGTGCCCTGAGAGGCGGTTACTACTACTATAGAAGCCCATGAAAACATCTTGTACTGTACTCTCTACCCAAGAATGATGAGACTTACAAGGTTAACGCATGCGGAGAGCCCAAGCTGCAGAGCACCATGGGAAATGAGATTGTGACGTCATAAAATCGTAGTACGGCAATAAATAGCTATTTTACATTGTTTCGTCATTTCATTTGGGCCTTCAGAGTGTCCTACATGTCCTACAATCGTTATAGTTGCACAAAAATGTATATCAAAGCATCTGCGAACTTTTTTAGTTTTTTGAGGGATAAAATTTTGAAAGAACGTTGGTAAAAAGGCTTGTAAAGGAGCAGATGAATTCAACCCGGCAAAAGCCCGCATGTATCAGAAGCACTTTTGGAGTCAAGTTTTTCGTCTATAAAATACAGTAAATCAAGTGAGATTTATCGAGAGTAATATGGTATTCTGAAGACGGAATCATATGGTTGAACACTTTCATGTTTTCGATATATTCTTGTCTTCTACCAGTGACCTGCTATCCTCTAAAATTTCTAACCGTTGCAACCAAAAAAAGTTCAGATGCATATGATTAAACGCCGAGATAGAAGAACTGTTTACCAAGATTTGTATAGAAACACATTAAAGCGTCAGGGAAACAAATTACTTTCCTATCGGCGATGTAATATTAAAGCAGAAGTATATATACGCGGAAGCCATACAATTGCTCAGTAAAATTAGAAAAAAACATCAGCTACTATACACTGCGCGCGTTACAATAGTTTAACAGTAGTGTTTCCTCCGACTCGCGTTAAATAACTTCAACAAAAAATTACCTAACCGTATTCACCACACCTAAGCTGTCTTATGGAACGATGTTGTTGAAACTGGTGGTTAAATCCATAAATTTTTCTCATGATGACAGTATTTTTTGGGAGTAGGAGAGGAGGATCTGTTAACGACGCGTACGCGACGGCACAGCTTAGGTCCGCATTTTACAGACACTGTCCGAAATAATAAAAGTAATCATCAAATTTTATCCTTCAGAAAGCTAAAAAAAGTTCGTAGATGCTTTGATGTATATTTTTGTGCATCCATAAAGATTAGAAACTCTGGAGGCCAAATAAAATGATGAAGAAACAATGCACAATAGCTACTAATTACCGTATTACGATTTTATGACGTCACAAGCTCATTTCCCATGGTGCTCTGTAGCTTGGGAAATCCGAGTGCGTTAACCTTGTAAGTCTCATCATCCTTGTCTTCACCTACTGATAAAATATGGTGCAGATATCGACTTCACGGTATTAGAACATGAGCTTTCGCTTCCATGGGTGAATAAAATAAGATTATCTCTACAATAGAGAGCAGGTGATGTTACAGTCAATCATCCGCATGTTCCCCACCTAAAGAGGGTTGACTCTTCTGATTGGTTGTGACGTCACTCGATCATTTGTTTGTTATTGCCATGCGATGTGGCAACCTTCTGCTGGTACAGCCATACTCTCTTCCACATTGTCGACATAGTGATTTAGTGTTCCCATGTAATGTCCAGGATGGTAAAAATCTTAACCAATCAATTGTAATGGGCTCGTTTTCGTTTGCAGAAAGAGCAGGATAACAAGAAAATGTGGACCCACAGCGACTTCTATGGGTTATTTCTTTCCGATGTAAAGAGCAGGACAGCAAAAAATATTGGCCCACCGACTAGAATGAGTTATTCCTTACCCGTGTAAAGCAGGGAATGAAAAACAAGAACCTCGCTGCCACCCACCCCGGCAACTCTCTGATAGACTCTTTTCATTTCGTATTCCAGTGGCACCTCGCCGGCACCCGGGCCTGTCTTCCTTTAACCGAACTTGCCAGACGTAAAATAAAGTAGCTGCTATCAAAATTTTCTCCAAGTGCCTGCCCTTGTTTCCTGCGTCAGAATGGCATGTCGAAACAACGGCACTTGGCCACGCCTGTGTTATATGGCAAGGGTTAGAGAAAATTAAACTGCCACTGATGGTTTGTAAAACGACCGCGACGGGATCTTTTGCACGCAGCAGCTGCGCGCTATTGCGTGTCTGCACAGTTGCGAAATTAACCTTTGTCTGAACTGGACATTTGTGCATTGCGGTGCAAAATTCCATGAACTTTACACGATGGCCAAATTAACCTTTGTCTAAACTGGATTTTTGTGTATTGCGGAGCAAAGTTCCTTCGATTTTGCACGGTGGCCAAATTAACCTTTGTCTAAACTGGATTTTTGTGTATTGCGGAGCAAAGTTCCTTCGATTTTGCACGGTGGCCAAATTAATCTTTGTTTCAATTCGATTTTTGTGCATAGTGGTGAACATATCCGCAAGTCTTAGCAGTATACCCACATTATCACTTTATTTAAACTCGATGTTTATGTGTCTCGTTAAAAAAAAATTCCATATCTTTGAACAATGGTCAAATTCACTACTATCTGAACTCGACATATTTGAATTGGAGTAAAAAAATTCTTTGGCTGTGCAAGGTAAAAAAAATAATATGTTCTTTAAACTCTTCATTTATGTATTGCGGTGAAAATTTTCCCTGCGCTGTGTGCAGTGAAAAAATTAACCTTTTATTTTATCTCAGCAGTTCTGCTCTGCGGCGGGTTGTGACGAAATTAACCTGTTGTTCGAAGTCGACATCTGAGCTCTGTGGTAAAACCGTTCCCTTAACTTCCAGCCGTGGCAAAACTTACCTTATACTTGAACATAACTCTTCGGACCAGCGGAGAAAATGTTCCTTGAACCTTATGCCTATAGGCAGTGAAGACATTAACTTTTTTATTCTTTCTTAAGGAAACCTTTTAAGGAACATAATTCAATTGTAAAAACCTAATGCTTGTTTAGGCTGATCTTACCCATTACAAGTGATAAAGTCACTGCAGATCTCATTTTACATCTCCAAATGAATAGTAATTCCTGTAGGAATTGCATTACCTGGAACGCGACCAAACTCACCCTAAAAGTTTAATCGTTTTTGAGACTAAGGAGACTTGACACGACTATTTGCGCAACTGTTTTTGTCGTGATTAAAAAAATCAGTGTTTTCATTTGGGGTAAGGAATGCTGCGAAGTTTAGTTAACCCCTTGCCATAAATATACCACACAAATACACTCAATAACAAGTGCTCATTCTTTTTTGACAAATTTTAGAAAAACGTGAAAAATTGATTTCTGTATAGATACTGTACCCAGTTACTTTTTCGCCAAATATCGCTTCGCTGTTCAACCTTATTACAGTATGTAGTACTAAATGAGTGCTGTATTGGCGACGTGTGTTCGTATTGCACGCCTGCAGGGTAACATCCGTTCGAGGCTTAGAGTTTTATGCATGTCAGTATTAACGCCTGATTTTGTGCTAGCCTATGCTGCCGGCTGTGGGTTTAAAAAATAAACTCTGGTTGATTCAGATATAGAGTCATAGGAGGTTATTCAATTTCTGAGGAAAAAATTAACCTCGGTGCTAACCAATGGGAGAAGGTCATTTCTCTACGCTCGTGACGTCATGGAAATGCGCAATAAGAATCGATGTTGATGGAATGCATGCACCACGCTGCACCACACAAGTACAGCACGTGACGTGCGACGCAACAAGTTTGTGGCATGAAAAAACATAACGTCGAGCACAGCAACCTACTGTCCCCACCGACCCAACCGAGATCGCGCGACGCACTGTGCATTGCAGCATTGCTTTCGGTCACAGTCAACACGTTTCCCGCAAGAATCGCACTGCATCGCTTGTTGCGCTGGTGTAGCCTAGGCCTTAACGAACTAACGAGCTAATCTAAGCGTCGTTGCCACAGTTCATTTGCAGAGGATAGTGGTGTCATATTTGGATGTATGCGCTGTCCTCCTAAATTTTCAGGTTTGTGACGTCAAAATTACGTCACGCCACTGTGGAAATATCAAAGATTCCTCGCTGTAACAGTGGCGTGAGCCAATTGTGATGTCACAAACCTGAAAATATAGGGGCGTCGTGCATACACTCAAATTTGACACAACTATCTTTTGTAAATGAACTATGTCGTTGCTCGTGACGACTCATCGATGATGCTGACTAAAAAAGGCTGGTTGGAAAGTACCTGCCCTAGCTGTACCGTTAATAAAGCAGAATCCAATCACGCTCCCGTCTTGATATTCTCTGCTCCTCGCGTACATTCTACCTTCCCTGCAACAGCACTGGCGAGCTCGACCGCAGCAGCACCAGCAGTAGCTGTAGTTGATGTAGTTATAGGGCCGCCATCAAACAATTAGTGTTGGTCCGATGATTTGAGTTTCGCCTTCAGTTCTCGCTGTTGCCATAAGTCTGAATATTCGATCGATTGTTGCGGCGCTTCCGCGCTTTCCGCTACATCTCGATTTTGCTATCCGGGGCCTGCGGAAATTCTGTAAAGCAACAGTTTCATTCCTCATCGAGAAGATATCTCGACGGTCTCGCTAACAACCAGATTAACCCGTACCATAGCGATGAAGTGTGAAAAGACCTTACAAGTTAGAGAGTAAATCTATGACCTGAAAAATGTAGAAACTAGAATCAGACACTTCTTGTCCCCATATCATGGATACTTTTTGTGGTCGATATGTAATCTGGAAGCCGTAACTTGCCGATGGGAGACAGAACGAATGGTCGGACCAAGGAGGTTTACTAGAATGGAGGGAGTCAGAAGCCTTGTCCGTGAAGCTCAAGTTCCGGTGTGGCTTTTCGGGGTGGCTGCTGCCAGTCGCCGTGTGCACCAATCGCATATTAGTAGATCAGTTTGTTTGTCTCTCCCGCGTCTGTTCCGCCAATGAGATTAATGTGTGTTCGTTCGTCACAGTTGCCGCGTGCCGGAGGCACTCAGTTTCATGAACGCGTCACAGTCACGCCGGAATAGGTGGAACGCTAGCTGGGCAAACCCATGAAGGTATAAAGGACAGGAGGGAACTTTGGCTCGATTTCTTGTAACCGACTGGCAGGGCTGAGCAGCCCGTATGGCTGTGTTGAAGCCGACCTAGAACTGCTGGCTGCAGCCTACTATCGCAGCTATCCACTCA
>LQNS02278082.1:7589823-7623063 GCA_001587735.2 Parhyale hawaiensis | reverse complement strand
TTATCCCTATGCAGTACAGTATTTGGTTGACCTCCCGAGTGGCTGACTGCTCCTCGCGCCGGCTTCAATCTGTAATGCGGCGCGACTGTGTAGCGCGGTCTCCTGTCCTTCATAACTTCATGGGCAAACCCAAAGTGACAGGGCTCCCTTCTCCCAATTAAAGCTCCTTGGGTCAGGCGGAATCCACAATCATCAGATTAATAGTATACATATATAGAGACGAAACATTTGCTTGATTGAATATGGCATTTATACGTTTGAATAATTCGGTATGATAGTGGCACCTTCCTATGATAACCTCTCTAAAGTGTGCAAAATTCCAACAATTAAATTCACCAACTTTGAGCCTCCCACCTGATCTTCTTAGTAACAGCGAAACTAGCATCGTGGGTAACAAAATTTCTTCAACTGCTTCTCGTCAATTTCCACAATATAAATGGATATACAGGGTGTTTTTTATGCGGACAAACTTCGACCGTAGATATATAAACTCAAAATACATCGATTTTCATGAATGATAAAATGCCCAAAAGTCTTTAGTTTTCAATTTATAATGACTTAGAGAAATTTAAAGCTGTGAGTAGGATACAATGTTAACAATAATTTTGGTAGTTCAGCCCATTTCCAACCCCACCAAAGCAGTTTACACTATTTTTACAATAAAAACTGTGAATATTTCATGGTTAGGAAAAAATATCTGCAGTTTCAAACTTAGCATTTAACGTAATCACACTAATGTATGGCGGATACTACATCGTCAGAGTTTACATCCGTGTCGTTTGAAAAAAAAAAATGCAAGGGTTGCTGCCACCAGATTTTGAACCTTGTGCACAATTTTCAGAGTGGTTCATGCAGCAGCGAACAAGGGATCCCAACTTCTCCAAGCTGATTTTTTTTTACAGATGAAGCGTATTTTACTCGCGATGGTGTTTTTAACATTCTCAATAATCTTCACTGGGCTCAAGCTTAATAATCCTCATGCTATTCGCCCAAATAATCATCAACATCAATTAAGTGTAAACACATGGGCAGGAATCTGGTCGGAAAACGTGCTAAACTATCAAATTTAGCGCTAACATAGGTGCCCACGTAGTACCCTGCTTAAAGTTTTAAATTTCTTTGAATTCAAAAACTAAGGAGTTTTTGGCATTATGTCATTCATGAAAATCAATTTATTTTGAGTTTTTCTAACTATGGTTGAAATTTTTCCGCCCAAGAAAAACACCTTCTTTAGATCAGTCAGTGATGACGGTTTTTCTCCTATTTGGCAACCCTTTAAAGAGTTTTTCATTGAGAACATTGAAGCCGATCTAAAACGATTGAGTCCACTGTTCTTGATTTTTTAGCTCAAAATTCGCAGACAAAACTAAAAGAGACAACATCCAGCGATTACTGGAACTCAACGAGCGTCTTGATGACGAAAATGGGCTGCAAGATATTGTCAGAAAACTTCAGGTCCTGAAGCAGCAGTTCCACAATGCAGCCAAATTTCGAAAGACGAGGAAGCTCGATCGACTATATCGAGGCAAAGTGTTTCTTCCTGCAGATGGAAACTCCTACGTCAAGCAATCAAACTATGATCTCATTGAAGACCAACAAAAGTTGCTCAATCTTGGACTCGACTGTCACATACAAGGTAAATTTGACATAATTGAGAATAAAGTTGAACTCGAACTTATTTACCAATCACTTCTGTCCCTGCGACACAGAGATCTCATCAGCATTAACAGCGACTTAAAAAATCAACTGAGAGGTGAATCCACGAAACAGAGACCCTTGCGCCCCAGCAAGCTAATGACTCCACAACTAAGAAAAACTGCTGATGAGCTAAGAAATAATAAAGATATCATCATCCGCAAAGCTCACAACTCAACTGTGTTCGTCATCCTCAACAGAGATGAATACATGCGAAAAGTGGACGCCATACTTGACGTCAAGACAAAATATCAACGCATAACTAGAGATCATACAGAAGGCCTTCAGAGAAGAGTTAATAAGGACATTTCTGCTGCTAATGCAGCCAGTGGCTCTAGAACTTTTTCCCCTATCGTGGGAAGCTTCTCGCCTGGTTATATGTACTGTACTGTAAAGACGCACAAAGAAAACAACCCACTCCGACCAATTATCTCACAAGTAACGAGTCCTATCTATTAGACGGCTAAGGCGCTTGATGCGCTCATTGGGCCGTACATACCTCGAAAATATTAATTAAACTCACGACATGAACGTCTGACACTTCTGAAAGACCATCGTCCTGAAGGCATTCTAGCCTCTTTAGAGAAATTGAGATATCTTTCTTTCAGGCCTCCCTTACTGCCTTATATTTTCATGCTTCTATTACTACTACTTTATTCTATTCGCCATTTTCTTTCCCGAATTGCTGTTTCCTTGTGTATTGAACTAGTATGGGAACACCCTGGCGCATGGGTTCCGCGTTTCTCTTGATATATATCTAGGTTTGTCCATCCTATGTTATGGGGAGCAGTGACCTCAGTGTATTGTGTAGGTTACCTTAGCCATTAGCTAAGCCTTCAGGACATCTCTAGTTCGAGCGCACTTTGCTCCCTTCCATGTTGTCATATTCCTAGTGAAGATGCTTTGTTTTGCTCTTCCTCTTCTTACCCGATTCGCTGTTCCCACGAGCGTTGATCCTGTGAGGGAAGACCCTCATGCATGAATTCCACGTTTCTATCGACCTACCATACTTTCTTCCTCTGTGAGATCGCCTTTATTGTGGAAAAGGAAGCTTAAACTACTCATTACTATATAACCCTATAACCCTCTAGACGTATTATGTCTCTTCCCTCTCTTTGCTTTTAACGCTATTTCAGTGGCAAGGATTGTGATGGAAGCTTAATCGAATTCATATTACGCATAGATTATACTAGAATTTACCTTCTTTTGAGCCTTTCAAACGCGTTGCTTGATTACAAGGATTTCCTGAAGCGCTGCATTGCATCATCTTTAGCTAGCACATAATTAGCTCCAAATCTCTCGCAGAGCCCGACATACTTAGAGACGTAGCTCATCGAAGAGCTAGAATCATTTAGCGGAGGGCCAGACTTGGGCTACATTCCAACGCACATAACCATGCACTGAACGAAAATCTGGTCTCTTACAAGCATTGTTTGCTATGTCAAGGGAAATTGACACTTTATACAGCTGTTTCCCCACGCTGCAGACAGCAGCTCTTCTAGGAGAAGGCTGAATTGTTTGCTTCGACAATTTCTTGAGGTTACGAATGAGCCGTTAAGAGGTATTTTCATGAGACTATACACAGAACTGTTGAAAACAGATTCAACTAGAATACTCTGAAAGCGCATACCTCTGCCAAGTCATGCATCATGCATAGGTATTGAAAAATTCTAATTGAACCTGAAAGTATAACTGCCTTTGTATCAACACCAAAATCTAATCATTTGTGGCTTTTGACGGTAAAAACGGCTACTTGAATTTTAATGAAGATCTGTTCATAACTTTTTGAGTTGTGCTGCTAACAAACATTCTGCTAAATATTAGTCAAACATGCAAACAGCCCAACCGATCATCACCAAAATTTAATGGTTCATGTATATCAACAATACCAACAATTCTTGCAAGTTTCGCAATGATCTGTCCATAACATTTTGAATTATTTTACTAAAAAGCATAAAATGAAACACAGAGACAAACAAAGGAATTGACAAGTCGTCACGAAAATTTATTCATTTATTTTTCGTTTTTTACCTAACAACTCATACAAATTTCATAAAAATCCGTTCATAACTTTTTGAGTCATGGCGTTAAAAAAAATCAGGCAGACAAAAACAAACAAACGGATGAACGGATCTACACCATAAGTTAATAATCTGTTTCTCCTAGCATGCCTAACAATCCCTGTAAATTTTGTTGAAATCTGTACGTAAATTTTTTAGTTATCTTGGTGACAGAGAGACGGAGAGACAAACAAACAACCTGGCAGTCAGACAAAAAGAGGAACTCGACGAAAACATAACCTCCATGGTAAAGGTAGTAATGGAATAATTAAAACTTGCACAGTGCACATAGTAGTAATAGTACATGGTTTAAGAAGATCCATGTTTCTGCAAGTGTGGCCAGAAAATGTTTGAACTATATTTTAATGCAATAAAACGCTTGGTGTATTTATTTAGTTCGTGTTCGCTTCTTAAGGAAAAAGATAGGAGGAAAATAAGCCAGGATACAGATTTTGTAAGTCGCGTTTTCATGAAGATCGATGACCAGGATGCAGACGATGGAGAAAGTGGGATCCCTATCCCTTTACCTGAATGCCTTCTTGCTTGACACACGTCTTGAAATCGAAGTAAAGATTTTTGTCGTTTCTGGAGTATGATTTTATACTTCTTTTTCTTAGGTCCCGTCGAATAAATTCAGTAGATCTTAGACAACTATTTCTTCTAGCTTGCTGTATTTCTTTGACGGAGGATATTTCTCTTCATAGGCCAAAATTTTAGCACTTCAATGAAGCAGATATTTGAGTTTGAAAGGCAGTATTATGGCTGCGGTACGATCACATTGCATATAAGCTTACTGGAGTTACATCAAAATTTATTGCAGTATTATACTCAAGATTTCACTTATGACCGTCAATGTGGAAGAACCACGTGAAAGAAGGAGAATGAAGAAGAAAGAACCTAAGGATGAGAGTACTTTAAAGGATATATGAAGAAGAGAAGAAGCAAGTCAGAGAAGCGAAGATTCCGCGCTGGCCTTTATTAAGCGAACATATCGTTTATTGCGTGATTTTTTTTCACGCACGGGTCCACTAATATATATTTCATGAAGTAGTATTAAACAACCCCATGAATGAATCGAGCTTCCGTGGGTTACATCAGCCTTAGTTGAGCGGTCAGGACCTATGCATTCGTGCCAACTGTGCTTTTCCCTGCTTCTTTCTTACTCTTACCGACGCTCTTAGTTCTGTTCTTTCTTTTCTTCTCGGCCTGGGGTACCCAACCCGAGCCCAGAAATAACTGGATTTCCTTCTCGCCCGGGGATGCTTTCAAGAATTTAAATCCAAGGTATTACAGCGGTCAAGGGCGCCCAAACCATCGTTGGAGTGACGCCATGTCAACTTAAAGTAACTTTGAGTAAGTAAGTGTATACCCAACCGCTTTGGTTAAGTGTAGAAACACCTCTGGTTAACAGTTTCTGTCGACATACCACATGTCTCTTTTTCTGTGACTCGTTGGCTGCATTGCCAAGTAGACCTGAATTAATCACTGATAATAATTTACTGACGAAATAGCTTACACTCACCCGCTGTCTAATGTAATAGTCTATCCGTTACTACACATCGTACGTTCCCGCCCCATAGTGCCTCTCTTCGATCATATCCTAGCTTCACAGTTTCTTTCCGAAGCTAGCAAGCGCCGGTCTCATTACGCTTCAGGTTGGCTTACAAACCCCAATAATTGGAAGGGTACTTGGATCTCCTGGTCTGCTGTGCCCTAAAGTAGAGCATTCAACCAATTAAGACCTTGTTATTTCGCCTCGCTGCTCCCCAAATATTTATCGAGCGCAATCGCAAATAATGGACTCGGTATAGACTGGACGACGTGTTTTTTTCACGTACCTCGATTTCATTGCTCTGCTCCGGTCCTTTTATTTTTATTTTTCTCGTGAATTATTTGCGTTAATAAATGCGATGTAGATATTTTTCGTGCAGTTCTAGAACCTCTTTACTTTCTCGCCAAATTCTAGCGCTCGTCTAAATAGTACATAGGTAGGAGGTATATTTAGACATGAAGGATAAGTGTACAGTTCTGCAATTCTATTCCTTCTCTTGTTTATTAGTTGTGGTAATAAATACGATGCTGATGTTATTCGTGTAGTTCTATAAAATATTATTTTTTTCACCACTAGCTCTCATCTTCTACATATGGCATAGATAAGTGAATATTACAGCTATTGTGGAATGCTGCCGCTTTCATATCAATTTTTCTACTTTAATAAATACCTCCTCAAGTCTTAGACATTATTTAATTGCAGTGGATCTCCATTTTCATCAACTATTAATATCTCCAATCAATACCGTGTGAAGATGAACGATTACTGATGAAACTTAGGCTTGGGTTTATTATTCACAGATCAACCTGAACAGCCGCTAGACGGTTGCCAAACTTTTGGGGTAATAAGTAACACGCTTTCCCGAACACTTTCAATCAAATTCTTCTTTCTCATCAATTATTTACATCAATAAATATCATTTATTTAAAAGTGAGAAATTGCAAAGAATTTCATGGGTCTTTTAGTGCTATAAACTTGGCCGATTACAAAAGAAATTGACTGTCTGCGAAGTATAACATTTTTCGTTTTCGTTCGCCTGTTATGGTAGTTAGTTTCAGTCAGAGAGTTCAAGCCTCCTTTTCCGAGCAGAGCGACATCACAGAGGAAAGAACAAGTGACATACCTATAGCATGTCGATAGAAACGGGGAACCCATACACGAAGGTGTTCCCATACTGGATTAACGCCCATGGGAACAGCAAGCCGGGAAAGAAGAGGAAGAACAGAATAAAGCACGAGCAACTAGAAGTATGAAATCGGGAAGGAAGCAAACTGGGCACGAAAGGCGCTGATATGGTAGATTTCTGCAGTGTTTATGGTGTTTGACGACTTCAGGTGCTCAGTGTATAAGCGGTTAATATTTTCTGTTTTTAATGAGATTGTTTTCACGGCCCACCAAAACTGGGACGATCTCCTAAACTCGAATAATTCGTAATCGTAAGTAGACTATTGAAGATATATATCTTTTTGCTCTAGACGTATCTCTAGGTATCAGTATCGTTTAGTTTTAGGTATTAAAAATCAGCGCGTTGTTGCTTTTTATGAAAAAAAATATAGAATTTTCAGTCGCAAATTCAATGGTTTTGGCAAATCTTGCTCTAGATTTGAAGTTTGTACATAAGTTAATGACCGTGCTGGTCATTAACTCTTGCATTTCTGGTGTAGCTATTTGTGACGGTTATACTGTAAATTACGCCACTCCTACGAAAAGTGCGCGGTGTTTAATCCGGAACCGAAAGGGTAAGGGAAGATTTACCATGAAAACCGGAAATGAAGAAGATATTACAGAAAAAGTCTTTTTGTAGTGGCAGTATTGACCATTTTGTTATTACTATATTTCTAACTAGGTACTTCAAGGCCCCTCTGGCCAGAGAGCCTAGAATGGACCATAGGGTTTGGGTAGGTTAGGTCTTTCTTTCTCTCTTGCCCACTTTACTCCTTCCATGTCCATACTCCAACCTATCATTTTGAGTTCTGTTCATTCATTTCTTTCCAACCTTGCTGTTCTATTCATCCTGATCCTGTGTGGGAACACCCTCGTGCGTGGGTTTCACGTTTCTATTGACACGATATGTCCATTCTTTCTTTTTCAGTGAAAATTTACTTTAGTAGGGTTCAATTTTTCCGATTTCTGTAATCCACTCAAATTTCGATGTAGAATTCAAATCTGAAATCCGTTTGCGACGTTCGGTTTTATATAGTTTTGATGATATTTGACTTTGAAGTTCCTATAGTTTTCCTATGGGAGAAAATACAGGGCAATAGGGACCTATACTTACCTAACACAAAAAAAATCTATGAAAACAGGTTTTCCATTACACTGTGCGATTATGATTATTTTCTCCCATAGGAAAACAATGGGAACTTCAAAGTCAAATATCTCGAAAACTAGAGCCGACCGCCGCAAACGAATTTCAGACTTGAATTCTGCATCAAAAATTGAGTGGATTAAAAAAAAATGAAAAACTTGAACCCTACAGTCCCTACTAAAGTAGACTAACACCTCTTATTCTATCTTATTCTATATATTAGATAGTTTATGTAGTACGAACATAGGCTTAAACTTTTCAATACAATAAAAATAATATTAACTTCAAATTTTCTTTCTCAAAGGTGAACGTAGCATCTCTTCATAAAGAGGCTGAGCATGAATTCTCCCTAACTTGCATCAGTTTAAATTTAACACTTGTAAGTTAAAAGTGAAAACAAGCTACTCTGGGAACTTCCCCCCCCCCCCCTCTCTACTAAAATATTATTAAGAAATAAAAAGGGGACATTCCGTGATCGTATAAAACAAACCCTCGCCTCAGCAATGTATTCGGAACGAAAAAGTTAAGCTCAGATGCTGCCCTTGAGCTAAACATGAAGCATTGCTAATGAGCGCTGCTGCGGGAGAATGCGAGAATGATAAAGTATCCTCATAACAAACGAGGAGTGGACGGATACAGTGAAAACGTAACTTTTACCACTGCGGGATAAATCAAGTCGCTCAACACGAGGCCCCTTGATTTTGCTTGCATAATGCAAAACATTGAGGTGGATTTATTTTTATTATTTACTAGAGGGCCCGCGCTGTCATAAAATGACAGTGAAGAATTTGCGATGACCTTCTTCACTGATCATACATTCGTTATTACAACTGCTAACCTAAGCACCCTGAGAAGGGCGTTTTTACGGCTTCACAGCCGCTCAGTATCGAAACTTTTTTTCCCTCTAAAATGGAGAAAATTCATGGCTTATTGTATCCCGATCAGCAACGCTCTAAGCAATTGCTTCGATTCGGTATTGTGTATACGGTAGGCTAGCATATATAGGTCCAATTGTTTTTGCTTAGTGAAAGCTGTTTCATCGACTATTGAATTAAATTTTGGTGAATAGCTGAAGCAACGAAATCATCTGTGGGAAGAAACTACGATTCAAGATGCATGAGAGTGCAATGGAAGCTTCAGATATCTTCAGTGCTGTTATTTCAACTTCGGCAATACAAGAAGTGCATCCAGACATAAGGTCGCCTGATGTTTCGCCGTAGATTCGAGGTATGAAAAAGCTAATACTCGTGCAAATGAGACTAAGCCTGCGATGTCTTCATTTTTGGAATTTCAAATGTCCCAGATTAAGATACGTTTACCATCTTTTGCAACCCGGCCTATTTTCTACCTAACAGTTTTCAATGGAACTTGAGAGGACGACCGGAGACTCCAACCTAGGCTAATTTTCGCCTGTTTTGTTAAAGCGTGACAGAAAATAGAGAAACCGATAACTAAACAGATAAATACACACCGGTCTTTATTATATTGTAGATCATTCTGAAAATTCATCTTGTATCGAGCTGTAGTTAATAACATATTTCCCTATACAGAAGAGTTTGATAGCAAGCAGGAGGGCAAGCTCTGAATGTTAGGTATTTCTGTGCATAAATATTCAAGCCTTTATTCTATCGGGAATCGTTTTCAGTTTGTTGAGAATAGTCGTGAAAGATAGGAAAAACTTTGTATGTATTATTGTTGTTCGTGAGTAAAGTACTTATTTAAAGCCTTTCTAGAATAAAAATATAAATCACTGTTCTAGTAACAATCTATTAAACGTGGGTGCTAGTAAACTATAAGATCCACAGCAGTAATGTGTATTTTTAGCGTCATATGTGCCGGTAACTATGATACAGTTATAATGCTATTATAGTAGGTATACTTACATGATATGCGTCAATGGCTGGTATTTTTGTTTATAGTATACAGGTTTATTTACAGGTGTTTACTGATGTGGATCATAAGGTTAGGTGAAGGCCAGGACTGGTTCGGCTAACATTCCAATTTGATGGGCTCCCATAGGAATAAGCTTAATTTTACATGACAGCTGAACCAGTCCTGGCGTTCACTTAACCTTATGAGAGCTAGCTCAGCATTTTTGTATCATAACTACGGTTATGTATTGGAGCTCGAAAAATATATGCAATTCATGTGGAACTCACACTTAACGAGCACTTTAACGTGTTACGTGGAGGTTTCCAATTATGGTGTTGCTACCAGGAACAGTATATCTGTAACATTATCTATCAGAAAATATGGAGTCTTGATCTGCCAGTTTTTCTTTAATGCTATAAAGTATGTGTATTTATTATTTGTTATACGAGTAATTAAGTTCAAATGCCCCTAGATTAATAACTCCAAAAATTCACCCCCTTTTCTGAACAGTAACTTAGAAATCCGGCAGGTCAATGCCACCTAGCCTGTTAAAGACGCCCCATTTTAATATTAGGGGAGACAGCTCTAAACAAAATAAAGAAATTTACGCTTTTTGTAGGTAGCAAAGTGTTCTCACTAGCTGATAGGTTTCTGGTCTCATTTATCTTTTTTTCTTTCAAAGAAACTATGGTATTGGTAATTTTAATAACGTTGCTTTTAAACCGTCCGTTGAACCTGTGTGCCAACACCTTCGTGCATGGGTTCTACGATGCCTCTTCGAGGGATCTTTCCTTCGTGCCCATATTGCTTCTTTCCGCTTCCATACTCCTACTGGTGGTTACTTTCCTCTGTTCTTCCTCTTCTTTCTCACTTGTTCCCATGCACGTTGATCCTCGGGGAAAACATCCCCAAACATGGGTTCCACGTTTCTATCATAAAATGATACGTCCCTCCTTTCTGCTTCTGTGAGATCGCCTTTGTAGTGCAAACGGAGGCCTGATCTATTCAGTATTATTAGCCCGTCCAAGCTTCCGTTTTCCCTCTTTGACAAGTATAAAAGCGGCACTATTAACTTTTGAGTTACTGAGATTTTTCAAACAATTTTCTACGCTTTCCACGTCGTTTCCTAAAGGAAATATCCTAAAAAATCAAGCACAAGATGTCGGCACTCTTAACTATGTTACGTTTTGTGTGCGTCCGTCGTGCAACTTAGCCTTATTTCTCTAAGGGCTTCCAATTTTCTGGCTGATGCCGTCAGATGGGCATAACATAATTCTAGCCAACGATGTTTCTGAAGAGAATTCCGTGCCAGGTCGGAGCGTTTAAGTGAGATAATTGCTTTAGTATTCCATTTCCTGAGCAACGTCCAGGAGTCTCCTCGTGTTTGGGGAGGCCAGAGGCCTTAGGGCTTTGTTGCTGCGCCTCACGGTGCCTCGACTTCTGCAGATTTGGTGCTGGAGCTGCAGTAAGGAATTAGTGTTATATGCGTTGCTTCGACGCCTCAGCTTCCTCCAAATTTTGGTACCATCTCATGTCTGCAAGAAGTCTTATGCGAATCTACAAAATAGGTATTGCCTTTTCTAGCAGATTTCTTGCAGTTTCTACATACAATAGACTTCCTGTAAAGTTTGGGTGCAATCTCGTGTCTCCAAGAAGCTACAAGGTGAGGAGTATGTTTTACAACAGGGTAGACTTGTAGTTGTTCAATATCGATAATATATGACATCGGATTTTTGCATTGATTTCCAGATTGCGTTCTCTAGAATCACCACGGTCTCCTATTCACTGTTCCTTCTTGTACGGCCTGGAGGCGTTTTGAAAGGGAAGTAGTCGATGCATGAATTGCACCGTATTTTGGATTTATTTCATTCCATGCACAACAAGAACTTTCTGTATTGTCTGAAAATTTCTTTGGTGTGCTTTTGTGCAGGTTTTATCTCAAGGATGAACTATATTAAGAAGTCCATTGGGTTTAAATCAGGGGATGATGAGGGCCATTAATCGCAATAATAACAGCATTGGTCAATATAGCAACACTATAGATTTAGCTGGCTAAGTTTGCACTCTAGGCTTCATTTTCAAATCCACAAAGCAAACCGCCGGCAATGGCAGTTTTTGAGTTATATGTCATGTCACAATGAGCACTAACGATATAACTGAATGCAAAACCGACAAAAGGCCAACGTGGGCGAATTTTACAATGGTGTTACTAAACGCATGCTTCTTTTCGTTGGCCATGCATCACGTAAATGGCCTCCACATTTTCACATAATTTCTCTTCTAGAGAAAGTCATTTATCACTTGCAGAATAAATTGCTCCAACAGCCTGGCTGAGCTTCGCAACAGAACTGCATGCAGGACCGAGCGTGTGGCGAACGAGCGCTCGTCATTTTGTGTTACTGCTGACCGGCAGGATGGTGTTGATGTGAGGTTTGGTTATTGTTGGCCGGCAGGATGGTGTGAGGTTTGGTTACCGCTGACCGGCAGGATGGTGTGAGGTCTGGTTACCGCTGACCGGCAGGATTCTGTGGGTGTGAGGTTTGGTTATTGTTGATCGGCAGGACGGTGTGGGTGTGAGGTTTGGTCACTGCTGACCGACAGGATGCTGTGGGTGTGAGGTTTGGTTATTGTTGACCGGCAGGATGGTGTTGGTGTGAGGTTTGGTCACTGCTGACCGGCAGGATGGTGTGGGTGTGAGGTTTGGTCACTGCTGACCGGCAGGATGCTGTGGGTGTGAGGTTTGGTTATTGTTGACCGGCAGGATGCTGTGGGTGTGAGGTTTTGTTACTGCTGACCGGCAGGATGGTGTGGGTGTGAGGTTTGGTCACTGCTGACCGGCAGGATGCTGAGGGTGTGAGGTTTGGTCACTGCTGACCGGCAGGATGGTGTGGGTGTGAGGTTTGGTCACTGCTGACAGACAGGATGGTGTGAGGTTTGATTATTGTTGAGCGGTAAGATGGCGTGAGTGTGAGGTTTAGTTTCTGCTGACCGGCAGGATGGTGTGAGGTTTGGTTACTGCTGACCGGCAGGATAGTGTGATGTTTGGTTACTGCTGACCGGCAGGATGGTGTGAGGTTTGGTCACTGCTGACCGGCAGGATTGTGTGAGGTTTGGTTACTACTGACCGGCAGGGTGGTGTGGATGTGGGGTTTGGTTACTGCTGACCGGCAGGATGGTGTGGGTGTGAGTTTTAGTTTTTGCTGACCGGCAGGATGGTGTGGATGTGAGGTTTGGTTACTGCTGACTGACAGGATGGTGTGAGGTTTGGTTACTGCTGACCGGCAGGATGGTGTGGGTGTGAGGTTTGGTTACTGCTGACCGGCAGGATGGTGTGAGGTTTGGTTACTGCTGACCGGCAGGATGATGTGGGTGTGAGGTTTGGTTACTGCTGACCGATAGGATGGTGTGGGTGTGAGGTTTGGTCACTGCTGACTGGCAGAATGGTGTGGATGAGAGGTTTGGTTAATGCTGACCGGCAGGATGGTGTGGGTGTGAGGTTTGGTTACTGCTGACTGGCAGGACGGTGTGGAAGTGAGGTTTGGTTACTGGCAAATTAACTTTTTTCCGTACACTGTCTCCAATAAGTTTTGGGAATTTAAAAATGGTACTGATTCTATGACAAATAAGGGCTAACTTTGGGTATGACCGGGTTAATTCAACTGTGGACATGAATTAAATATAACATAATTTTTCTAATGCTCCTTCGCAAAATCGATATAAAGTCCTGATTTTCAATCGCTGTATATACTTAACCAGCTCTCAGAGCTTAAGATTTTAACAAAATCTGGCGCACTCTCCGTGAGCATTCCAGCAAGATTAAATGTTATTCCATTTGGGAACAAGCTTATTGAGGCAATTTTCTCCGACTCTTCAAAGGCAGTCTATGAAGAAGCCTAAATACCTGGCAGAGAGCAAGCTCCTCAAGTGCTATTTGGATATCCAAAGCAGAAAAGAAAGGACCCTTTGCAGAAGATTTGCATTTAGATCGGAGGCAGCGTACAAGCAGAGCTGTGCCAGAGCGGTAAATAATGGTGGTGCTTTGCTCGCTGTGGCAGTCACACATGTCGTACGTACGGAACTTGTTTGTACGTTTGTTTGATGCTTCAATTCGAACGCAACGTTTTTCGTTTTGTCGGTGAGATATAGCAGTTCGTTTTTAATATTACAGTACCAGCGTGAATCGTCCGAAAGAGTAACGGTTTAGCTTTAACAAATGAACATGATTTAGGAGCTTTTTTTCATTGATCTTTCAGTGCAACTAAAGTATGGCTGTATGGTACGTGGATCTTGTTGGTAACACATCTCCATGGTTATAGACTAGTTAGCACATATGTCACGATCCGTTGTATCGACTCGAACAATAAGGCCGGCTGCCCACTAACAACTTTCGTTGCCGCTAGCAGCTTAGAGGCAACTCAATTAATCGGTGTAGGTACGTAGCTACGGCACGGCTTCAGCTTGCACATAATTTAACTACTTCAAACATTTTCAAATATTTCAGTCGCTACTGCAATTTTTACACCCTAGCGAGTGGCAATGTTAAACTTTCAATTATCGCTCCTAATTATGAGCGGTTTGAGTTCACAATGATTGATATTATAAGAATTACAGCACGATGTTCATAGACGTCATACTGAAGTCACGGCCACTACTGAGCAGTCGGATAAGCTAAGTTGCGTCTAGGCTGCTAGCGGCAACGAAAGTTGTTAGTGTGCAGCCGGCTTAACATGCGTACATGGTATATAAGGTTTTCTACGATGCTGTTCAAACTTAATATGCCTGTAGATTTAAGATTACTGAACCAGTAGCCCGTTATGGGGCTTGGATTGTACATTTTCAGACATTTCACGTATTCTTTAAAGAGTCTACCCCAACAGAGGCATGTGATGGACAATATAGGCCATTGGGGTAGATTAGTTGAAGTTGCCCAGCCTATGTTATGAGGAGCAGCGTCCCAAGGGGACCATGTAGACTACCTTAGCCCAGGCTGGGCTTCCAGGATATATTTCCTTTAAGCCCATTCTGGTTGTTTCCACTTTCTTACTCCAACTGATGTTACTTACCTGTGTTCTTCCTATTCTATCCGGACTCGTTCCCATGCGCGTTGTTTCTTTGTGGAAATACCCTCGTGCATGGGTTCCATGTACGTTTCTTTCCGCATAGTATAAATTCTTTCTCATTTTCTGCTGTGAGATCGCCTTTGTTGTGGAAACAGAAGCCTACACTACTCAATATAATTATAAACTAGTGCACCCATATCCGTATATATAATTTGATGAAAACTTCGTTATTTTCTTGGCATCGATTTCATTCAGTGTCTCATTATCCGCGTATCTGTCTCAGATAATTACATTTACTATACCAAACATACTCTAAGTATTTAAAAGTCCAGTTAGTGCAGCTGATATATTCAAACTAAATGTATCTTATTTTCGAGGGTGAAAGCAATTGATTTGGAGAAAAATTCTGTACGATGAACTAGGTAACTTGTTTGCTTTCAACCGAGAAATTTTCTAAATAGCTAAAGCATATTGGTTTCCAGAGTTCAACCTCTACTAGCACGATGTACCCCATGCTATTGAACCCCTGGTGGCTGAGATAAACGTCATTTTTAGTTTATTAACCTCATCGTACTTTACGTACCGTTTCTCTACGGGGATTTTTTGCTCCTGCTGTATTATCATGGTAGCAAAAGGCACTGTAGCGAGGCGACACAGCCTGATAAGGCTGAGATAAAGAAGATGTAAAGTATCTAAATAAGGGACATTTTCATAATATTCCCGGCACTTAATTAAGCAATCAATGAAGTTATTACTAAATACTGAATATTAATCGAGCGATGAGAAAGTTACGCATTAAGAAACAAGTAACCGACAAAAAGTGTAAGCGATCAAATAAAAAGTGCAAAAACCAAATGATTGCTCCATATGTAAACTAACAGCTAGAGCAATCTGAGAGCGCATTCCTCTTCCAAGCAAGAGAACGTAAACGAAAAATTCAGTTGATCCTAAAACAAGGATTTTCTTTTTTTAATCAGCAGTATCTGATTGTTTGTGCTTGTTGACATTAATGACAGTTCTTGTAAAGTTCTTGAAAATTCGTTGGCACCTTTTTAAGACGTTTTCTGACAAAGACTATGACAAACCTATGGACAAACACACAGTCGAATCTATCATCACCTACATTTGGTCATTTGTACCGGTTAACGTTTCTAACAGTTCCTGTGAATTTCAAGACAATCTATCCGCAACTGTTTTAGTTGTGTACCAAGGAAAATACGCAGACAAGCAAACGGTTTGATGGATCTTCACCAAAAGATAATCACCTGTTCCTCTTAACATACCCAACATTGCCTGTAAATTTCACAAGATCCGCTCATAACTTCGAGTTATTTTAGTGATAGACATGCAATCTCTTAAAAACTTCACTTCTTTGGGAGAGGTGAATATGTTGTGCGCGATCGATCGCGCAAATCCATCGTTCGCGCACGACAAATATACTCATTGGGGTCCATGTGACACGTATTGCTTAAAACATATTGGATTTGTTTCGAGGTTGTCCGTTAGGTCGGGTCGTTGGTTTGCACGTATACGTAGGCAATTTTATTAAAGGCACGTTCGATTGGAGCTAAAATTAAGCTATCGAGGCTTGACTTGTCCGAAACTTCAGGCAAGAGCTTTGGCTTTGTTACCTTGAATCGTGTTGCAAGTGTTAGCAGCAACCCGATTACGTTCTACCGGCTGAAAACAACATTTTAAGGAGCAAGATGAAGTTTCTGGTAGTCGCAAGAATAACCGATTCAGTGTCAATGCCTAGAACTCAAAATAATGGGTCGAAGCCAGTACATCTGGGTAAAAGTTTCTACCAAGTCAAGCTACGAAGGCTAAATTTTGGAACCCAATCGAGCATGCGATTAGTTTATTATCATCTTAATTTGTGACATTCTCTATCGTTACTCGTTCATTTGTTCCTCGTTTTATCTTCTCATACAAGATGTGTCTTCCTTTTCGTTACTTAGAATATAAAATCTGTGATAGATTGGAGAGACTTAGGCTAACGTATATAATTATCTAGTTATATGTTAAATTATTCATTTTTTATTTCGTTGGTAATGTATTTTTAATTTATTTGAGCAGTAGGTTTAGTTATTAATTTTCTTCTTTGATTATCTTTATTTCTTATAATATATAGATTGTGTGCTTCTTTAGTTTCCGTGCAAAAGGCAATAAGAAACACGTTTCCCATAATTCTGCTATTGACGTTCGTTCTATTTACAGACGGGTTACTGTGAGGATCAGACACCCATATTATCTTCCGTTTTATGAGCAGCGAGAAAATGCATGGAAGGATCAAGAAGTTTTTTGATGTATAGAACCATGTCTGCCTGATGGCTGTACTGGCCGTACTCAGGAGAGCACATAATGAGAAACGGTCGAGGCGCTGCTACAACTTAACGTGTGTGGCCACCGCGCTGCGGGTAAGAAAAACACATTTTTGCCAGTTTAAGCTCACTAGATCGAAATTAAGAGAGATGCACAGGAAACTTTAGCGTTGACACCAGCTACAGTGTAAAAGTATAGAAACGTTAGTGGTAGCTGATAGTTTCAGTTTTTTTTTTTTTTTTTTTTTTATGGTGGAACAATGTATCAGCCCCCGGTGGACTACTCGCCGCGCACTTACACCTCATTCACCACGCGCCAGGCACTTCCTGCCACGCACCACGTTCTCCACACAACACGCACATCTTGCACTACATGCCACGCATCACCGAGTTGTTGTTGATTCAACTTTTAAAGGAAGCTTCAGCCCATGTAGCCTCCAGGTAAGGAAGTTGTTTAATTTGTCAAAAACGGATCTATTTATACTAGTGTTCTGAAAAGCTTTCTGAAACAGAAGCAGAACGCCGCTGAGTTATTACTCTTAAAAGCGAGAACTAGTGGCAAGCTGCTGACCGGCCGCCATAATCTAGAAAATTCCGGACGTGCGGCGTATCTGCGGCCGTCCGACCTTTTTTTCTTGGTAGGGAGGGGGTGGAAGCGCCCAGCTTAACGAATTCTTCTCCCACGATAGTAGTAGAGTGGTATTCCTTTACTCGAACCGCCTGCTACACGAACATATCATCCTAGTTAAAATATTCTCGAAATACGACACCAGGGCTCGTAAATGAAGCGTATTTCCGTTACTCGGGTTGATGCGACTCATTGCCCATATATATATATATATATATATATATATATATATGTATAGCTAACGATGGGTTTAGATGGCAATTGGCTCGTTAAGTGTAATTTCTTGCATTAGTTGCAATTGTACGGTATAAAAGGCTTTTAAGTGTAATAGCCTACAGGCCAATAAATACGTACTCATAAGGTTAGGTAAAAGGCAAGGACTGGTTCTGATAACGTCCAATGAGCTTTTCCTCATAAGGTTATGTGAAAGGTAAGGACTGGTTCTGCTAACGATCAAAATATACGATTCAAAATTGACGCTAAGTAAGGCCAATCAAAGATTGACGCTAAGTAAGGCCAATCAGAGATTGACGCTAAGTAAAAAAATCTCTTATAAAATAAAAAATCTTACCTAAACACTAAAAACCAATAAAAACACTAAAAACTCGCATAAATGCAGTAAAACACTTAGGAGCGCTAGCAGAACCAGTCCTGGCCTTCACCTAACCTTCCGAGCGAGAGCTCATTGAAGGGACTCTCTAGTATGGTTGGTGGTCGAGGATGCTGGTGGCTTAATCACGGTTCAGAGCGTTTATCTGTCGAGAAACGTACAAGGAGAATCCCGAGGAGTGTTGGTCGTTAGGTGTATAGTTCAAGCTTACACCTATCCTCCGCAGATGACACTTTACGTCGTTTTTAGTCAGATTCGCTTACGTTTAAAGCCCCATCTAGCTATACATGTATACACACATCACTGATTAATAGTCCCACTGGCACCTGGAAATATCCAGGAAGGCCACTCATATATGTAGTCTGACCATTTTTTACGATTTAGCTAAATACAGTAGGTGGTTTGTGAAAGCGAAAGAGGTAAGAGCTGAAGTTAAACGTATAAAATCAAATTGTCTCGAGGCTACAACGATGCTAGTAACAGAAAACACATGTCATGGTTTCATTTACAAGGTCGCACAAAACATTTAGATGTTGTGTACTATATTTATAATGAATAGAAAACCGGCCTGTAGATAAGCAATAAAACAATTTACTAAATTAATATTTACCGTCTTTATTCTGCGCAAATTGCAATAATTTTTCCCCAAAACATTGCAACTGCAAGCACATTTCCCCTCTACGTGTACATCAACATGTCGCGCCATACTTGATCTACCCACAATATTGTCCCGTCGAAATCTACGAAGATGTCGCTCGTCTCCGCACGTCTTTACAGCAATACCGTTGCTGTTAGAGTAAAATATTATGGTCTGCACTGAGTATTACGACTAGAGCATTACTCTTTACCTCCGCCAAGGAGGTTATATTTTCGTCGTGTCTCTCTGTTTGTCTGAGTGGCTGTTTCTCTGTCTGTCACCAAGATAACTCAAAAAGTTATGAACCGATTTGAATGAATTTTACAGGGATTGTTAGGTATGTTAGGAGGAACAGATGATCAACTTTTGGTGAATATATGTCCATCTGTTTGTTTGTTTGCCTCATTTTTCTCAATGCCATAACTCAAAAAATTATGGATAAACTTTTATTAAATTAACATGAGTTGTTGGGTATATAACACGGAGTAGATGACCAAATTTTGATAACAATCCATTTGATCATTCGTTCGTTTGTCACTGTTTTTAATGTTATGCTTGTTAGCACAATAACTCAAAAAATAATGAATGGATCTTTATGAAATTTATAGGGGTTGTTAGTAATGTTGAAAGACATAAATGGTCGAATTTTGGTACAGATCAGTGTGTTCGTTTGTATGTTTGACTCATGTTTGTCATAACGTTTGTTAGCAGTATAACTCAAAAAGTTATGAACGGATCCTCAAGAAAACTGCACCAGCTGTTATTACTATCAAAAGGTACAACTGATAAGATTTTGGAGTTTATACGAAGAAAATTATGGTTTCAGAGCCAATTTTGCCACTGTTGCCTCGCTTGGCGGAGGTATTCGCTCTCAGAGTGCTCTAGTTCTGTATTACTGTAACTAGTATATTATTACTAATACATTTAGTAATTGAAGAATGCAATGAGAACGAAGTCAACGCAGCGGACAATGTTCCAAATTTTAAGAAACATTCGCTAGTTGGAAAATTTTATTTAAGCTTTAAAATACTCGGTATTGCGGCTACATCTCACTGTGTTTACCTGCCAAAATTTTTACAGAATTTAACGATTTCAATTTCGACCATCTTCGACTGTCCCACCTGACGAGCTGAGCACAGCGAAACGTACGTAGTGGGTAACCGAATATCTATCTTCTTTGTGCTTCTCATCGCATTCTTCACCATCTAATACAATGCCATCCCAAGACAACATTTATTAATTCTAATAATCGTATAACGCATGACCTATTCTTTTGTTTAGTAGTCTTCTTTTCAGACAATATCTCCAAAAATGATTTTATTTGATCAGCATGGAAGGCCACGCTAGTACTTGCCGAAAAAGCATCATTTTCCCGTGAAGACTGAAAAGTCTTTACTTCGAGTCTTCGACTGTCTTCGGACTTCGGTTCCAGAAATTCAGTGTTGTCCTGGCACGTGTGGTGAGAGGGTGTGTAGCGGTGCGCGCAGTGCCAGTCCCGAGGCAATCTGGAAACACATGATTATGTAATCGGCGGCCCATGCATGTGTTACACCAAGGACAAAGTTCACATTCGGTGTAGCAACAATTAGTGTTAATACTGTCGTGCCTAAAATTGATAGTGCATCTCTGAAATTTATCGTAAAAGGGCAGATGAAAAGCATACTGCATCGAAACTAATTGGATCCGTTTATGCATGTATTAGGTTTACCGATAAGTGATACGATCTTCGTTTATTCATTCCTTAATTGAGGATCTCGGTGGGCATGCAGGCGTGCGCTCCCCGATGCTATAAAAGTAAGTGATAGTTTAATTCTGTTTATCTTTGGTAACGGAAGTTCCTGTTGAGTAGGGTCTTTTATTTCAGAATTTGGTCCTTACAGTTACGCAGGACTGGCACGAAAATGCTCTGTGGTGATATAAGCGAGTTTTAAAATACCATAGGGTAAATATTTACGAGAAGATAACACGTCTTCGGTTCAGCAGAGTGTCTTTCTGGTAACTTCTAGTGATATTTGAATGCATTTGACAATTTTTTTTATAGTTAATAATTACCTCCGCCAAGGAGGTTATGTTTTGGTGTAGTACATACAGTAGTTGCATTTCATGGGCGGGTCCATAAAAACACTTTTTTATTATTTGGTGTGTTTTTCGATGTAGAATCCGAATCTGAAAACCATATTATTCGGCTGCCTCTCGTTCTCAAGTTCTTGGAGAAAAACACCCAAAATAGGGTAAGAAGACTTTAAATGCTTTACGACAATGGGGGATCCATTGAGAAACTGGGGTTTTTAGGTTCGGTTACGTTAGGTTAGGTTATTCTAGTTTAGGCTACGTTTCCACACTACCTACCCAAGAGTTATCTAGTAGCCATAGCGCGTTAAGGTTGTAATTTGTGTACTAAATAGCATAAAATTCGTATTTCTAGTGCCGATAGAGGAATTATTATTGCAGTATCTAAATTAGCATTGAAAATTAGGTGATTCCCTAGCCAATGAAATGTGATTTTTTATGATTTTCATTCATATCGAGATTATTCGTGACCTCCACCCACCCCCCCCTCCCCATCGACATAAAAACCCCGGTTTCCCAATAGATCCCCCATCGCCGTAAGGTACTTAAGATATTATTACCCTATTTTGGGGGTTTCAGCCTATAACTAAAAAACTGGGGGTCGCCGTATAGATTGGTTTTCGGATGCAAATTCTACGTCGAGAAACACGCCAAATAAAAAATAGTAGCTTTTTACGGATACGCCGATAAAATGCAAATTTACCTGTGTTTGTGACGAGTTTGTCTGTCACTATGCCGCTCATATGCGAGATCATAACTAAAAATAGGCAATTCTACAGGACAGAGGATTTTGATGATAAACAGCCAACTATTAAAACAGCTACTATATTATCAATACGGACCCATAATGAAATACGACGTTTTTCTTGACAACACAGCACCTTCCCTCACGACGGCTGAATAGGAACAGAGATATGCCATTGTTGACACCAAGGGTTGGTAACATCTAGGCTGGCGCAGAAGTGACATTTACTGCCCTCAAGGGGTGAGTTTTGCAGGTAGAAATGTGTCGTTTTTACCACAATATAGAGCAGGAAACGGGCAATTTCATGGTTGTCACAACCTCATAACTCAAATTTTCCATATTTTTTTTTTGTTATGACGTTGTTCTCGCATATGCGCGATATGTCTGTTAATGCGTTTGTTGGTCACTATAACTGAAAAAGTTATCGACGGATCTTTACGAAATTTAGAGGGAATGTTAAACATGTTGGAACAGGTTATCAACTTTTGGGGACGGTCCGCACAACCGTTTATCTGCCTCTTTTTTTTTCTTGGTACCATAACTCGAGGAGTAATAGATGAGAATATATGAATTTGTCGCGAATTATTCGGTATGTTACGAAGAGTAAGTGACCAAATTTTTATAATCTGTCTGTTCGTTAGTTTTATTATTATTATTATTATTTTTTTTTTTTTCAATGTATGATTTTATGTTTCTCAGCAACAAAACAAAAAAAAGATTTTGAATAGATCTTTATGAGATTTGCAGGAATTGTTATAAATATTAAAAACACAGATGACCAAAGTTTGGTGACGATCCCTCCGTCCGCTTGTGTGTTTCACTGTTTGTCCTAGTGTTTGTTTGCACATAACTCAAAAGTTACGGAAGCATGTGCAAGGAAATTACAGAAGCTGTTATTGCTGCAGGAGGCACAAATGACCGAACTTTGGTGACGATAAAAAGAAAATCCTAGTTAGCCTACAGGACTGATTTGAATTTTTCGTTGACATTGAATTGCCTGCTGCAGTTTCTAAATTTTTAAACCAACTAAATAATTTTCTAAGACTATTAAAACCAAACCTCATCTAACTCAACTTGTAACCTCTCCTCTCTTACCCATTTTCGTCTGGATTAGCGGTATATAAACATTTAGGTTTGACAACGGATGCGGGATCGTACGAAGCCAACTGAAGTGACCAACAGTTCCATATGGTAACGCTAGGGATCAGTGAGGTAACCTGATTTAAGGCAACAAAAGAGTCTACGGTGTTTTATTGCAAGTTTCAGTCCCGATCTAGCCGACTTGTGAAACATTGTGAATGTGCCGCTCTGTCAAAAATGACGGCCAAAAATTGCGTTGGCATTTCTTCATAAGTTCTTTGTCATGCTTGTGGTGCTCTTTCCTTTTATGAGCACCTGCCTATTTGATGTGCTACTCAATAATCAAAAGACGTGAACACGGCGCGGCCCATCGTAGTACTCTAAAGCAGGGCCATCCATCTTCCTCCCCATCCTGACGAAAATTAGCCTACTTCGGAAAAGCTAGTTCTCTTCAATCTACAAATCATCGCAGCCGTGGCAAAGATGTAAATTTAGAAAGATGTATCCAGGATACAAATTGGTATTTTCGTGTAGACTAATGAAAATGAGACCAAGGAGCTTCTAGTGAGAGGAGCAAGCCCAAGCACTCTCTGAGCGAATAAACACATGGCTTTGTCACGTGATCGAAGCTGGCGCTTGGAGTCCTTAAAGTGGCTGAACTGCTCTCATGCAGTAAGACGAAGGCAGTGGTCAGCACATATAATTAAGGAAGATACAGACAGGCAGTTCTTCAATATTTTTTGCAAGAAAATCGTGTCTGAAGATTTATATCCTAGTGCTCAACCTGTTACTTTTTTCATCATAAGATGGTATACATGATACAAGCTTCCTGTACATACTTCCTTCCGCTCGGAATTTCGTCGATGGTTGGCTAATGCCTATAAAAATTTGAGCTCAGGACTCCTTCCTATATATGTAAGCTGCGTGAGGCAATGCCGCTCTCCGACTGGATATGAGACTCAGCCAGTTCAAGGGGCAAGTTTACTCGAAACGCTCCCGTAGTGTAAATGAGAACCTCCTTGAATGAGACACCGTGTGTCTACTTCTTTTCTTAATCTATCTTGTATTATAGTAGGTACTCAAGTTCGCATATTTCCCGTTACCCATGGTCAACGAACATTTTCTAGCCGAAATTCTTTCAACTGTATCCTCGTGTGTTTTGTGAATACAAATGTAAAGTTTGCTTTAGTCAATCAGGTCACATTTTCAAGTAGGATATGATCAATCACGTACTGTTTCAGGCACTTCGTCCGAGCTGCAGTTGTTGCTAAAAGCGCAATGTGATCGTTTTGTCGAGGTGTCCTTTAATGTTATTCCTGTGAGAGTACCTATCTAGTACGAATATCTAGTACGAATATCTCAAGAATATGACATGATCGCGATAAGCGAAGTTTTAACTGCAGGTCGACAGTCAGCGTCCAGTAATGAAGTCTCCTAATATAATAAAATGCTTGGTGTATTTATTTATTTCGTGTCCGCTCTTAAGGAAGTATAATAGACGGAAAATAGGTCAAGTTGTAGATTATTTAATTAAGTCGCGTTTTCATGAAGATCGATGACCAGGTTGCAGAAGATGGCGAAGTGGAATCCTTATCCCTTTACCTGAATGCACTTCTGCTTGAAACACTTCTTGAAGTTAAAATAAAGATATTTACAGCTTATAGAATCTGATGTTATAAGTTTTTTTTTCTCTCAGGTCACGTCGTATCAATTCAGTAGACCATCAATAGAGCACTCACGAAGGGATGAGTTTCCACGGGCAGTAGACAATCATTTCTTCTAGCTTGCTGTTTTTCTTTGACGGAGCAGTTATCTCCTCATCGGCCAGAATTTCAGCAATTCAATGAAGCAGATATTTGAGTTTGGCGTTATTATGGCTACGGTGCGCTCGCATTGCATATAGGCTGACTGCAGTGGAGTTTCATTCAAGTTTATTGCAGTGCTTTACTCAAGATTTTACTTCCGCCTGTCAATACGGAAGAAGCATGTGAAAGACGGAGAATAGAGAAGAAAGAACCTAAGAATGGGAGTACGTCAAATTATTAATGAAGGAAATGAAGAACCAATTCAGAGAAGCGAAGATTCCGCACTGGCCTTTATTAAGCAAACATATCGATTATTGCGTGAATATTTTTTTACGCACGTGCACTAATCCTTATATAATAAAACGCTTCTTGTATTTTGTGATTTATTTTGTGTCCGCTCTTAAAGAAATAAACAGGGGAAAAATAGGACAGGTTACAGGTTTTGTAATTAGGTTACGTTTTCACAGCGATCGATGACCTGGTTGCAGAAGATGGCGGAACTCTTCATCTGAATGTACTTGTTGCTTGAAACACTGCTTGAAATCGGAGCAGTATATATGCAGCTTCTGGAGTCCGATTCTATAACTTTCTTCTCTCAGGTCACAACGTAGAAATTCGGCAGATCTGCGGAGCACTCACTACGGACAGTAGACAATATTATTTCACGGGCAGTAGACAATTATTTCTTTTAGCTTAGCCTACTGCCTTTATCTGAGAGAGCAGATTTCGCTACAGAGACCAAAATTTCTGCTCTTCAATGAAGCAGATGTTCAAGTATGGAAGACAGTATCTTGGATGCGGTGCACTCACATTGCATAGAAACTGACTGGAGTCGCATGCAAGTTTATTGCAGTGCTTTACTCAAGATCTTAATTGGAAGACACGTTTAATTATGAAAGAGGATTCGGAACGCATAAGAAGAACGAGACTACTACAGTCTCAAGAATGAAGACGGAAGATGTGTTATACCAATTAAGAGAAAGATGAAGCGCCTATGCGACACAGTGGTAAGAAAGACTTGAAGCAGAAAGGTTACAGAAGGGAATATGAGCTGCTAATAAGCGTGACCGGGAAATGTTGAAACGGCAAGTCAGAGAAGAGAGCAAACATATAGATTATTGCCTGAATTTTTTCACGCATGGGTCCACTAGTCATATAATAATTCTGCTTGTTCCTCCCTCCGTTCTTTCCTTCGTTCGTTAGTTCGTTCCTGTGTGCATACGACCGTTACGCTTTCACAATTAGATAGGAGAAAATTACGGTATTTTCGATGCCATCTCGGTAGGGATGAACCGTAGCCAAGCTTTCATTTTAAGCTGTTAATGCTCACAGGTCATAGTTAGATCTGCTGCCCGACGTTGAACTTGTTTCACACTTCTTATCACCGTGCTTCGTATGTGTGGTACGGTCTGGGGTACGGTATCAATGAAGAACAGTGTTTTTATTCTGGTGAACTTCCGCACGTTCCAGCTCCTTGTAGCTCTCTTCCGGGTCTTCAAATTTTATCGTACACAATCATTGATGTTTTACACGGCCCGAGCTATATTTACAGTAGCTGCCTGTATCCTGTGTACGAACATATAATTAGCCTATATTTAGTTATTAAGTGTTGGTGTCACGTTACCAAGAAAAAGAATATGCACACGGACGGATCTTCACCAAAAGTTCGTCATCGGTTTCTCCTGACCTGTCAAACACGTCCTGTAAATTTCATAAGGATTGTACAAAGCTTTTTTAGTTATCTTTATGACAGACAGACAAACTCCGACCAAAAATATAACCTTCTTATTAAAGGTAATAAGTGACTACGGAAACATTTCAATCTCTTTCGCGATCGAATGAGTAAAGAAAGTTATGAAGAGAAAAGAGAGAATTTATGAGGCATAGAAAGTAAGCGCAGTTTTGAGAAACGGAGTGATGAAAGGTGAGCTACTTCGATTGAAAAGAATGTGGATAGAAAGTACGTTAAGTGCGTTAGGTTAGTTGACAAGCGCTAGTTAAATGAAGAATGTAAAGTTAGCTGAGGAGCGTTGAGTGTGACCGAATTGTGTTAGATTGGAGTGCGAGCGGTGATTGTAACATTAGATAAGGAGAGCTTAGTTGGACGAGAAGAGTGAGGCTGGAGGAGGATTGTTAGGCTAGGTGACGAGCGTAAGGTCAACTGAGATGTGTTATCATGGATGATGAGCGTTTGATTAGATGAAGTGTATTAGGTTACACGAGTGCTTGATGAGAAATGCTAGGGTGGGTGAGGAGCGTTAGTTTCAATGAGGAGCGTGGTATTAAATAGAGCAGCGTTAGACGATGAATGATTTGTTAGAGGAGGTGCATTGGGCTGGATGAGGAGCTTTAGGTCGAATGAAAAGTATTATGTTGAACGATGAGTGTTGGCTTGGATGAGAAGCGTTACGGTAAGTCGGGTGAGGAGCGGGTGGTTATGTGAGGAGCGTCAACTATAATAGCTTAAATGGGAGCGTTACAGTGGACGAGAAGCATTAGGTTGGCTGAATAACGATAGGTTGAATGAGGAGCGATAGATTAAATGAGGAGCGATTGGTTAAATGATGAGCGTTAGGTTTACAAAAGAAGCGTTAAGTTGGACGAGGTGCGTTAAGTTAGATAGAGCAGTGTTAGATGGCGAGTGCTAAGGTAGATGAGGTGCGTTGGGTAAGGTAAGGTGCGTTAAGTTGGCTACAAAGCGATAGCTTAGATGAGGAGTGTTATGTTGGATGAGGAGCTTTAGTTTAGATGATGAGCGTTAGGCTAGGTGAGGAGTGTCAAGCTGGGTGAGAAGCGTTAGCTTAGAGTAGTGTTAGATATCGAATGCTGAGTTTGATTAGATTAGATAGGCGGCAGTGACGGACCAACAGGCCCATTCCCAGAGAGACACGGGAACTTACGCCCCGGCCTTCTATGAGCTATTGCCATTAGGCCTATGTTAACAGGATATAGATGACAGAGTAAAAAGATAAGAAAAAGGAAGATTTCAGCCGCGAGTCGGTCATGTATGCACGCAAGGGAAATTTATAGCCGCTGATCTGCGGAGCTTAAGAGTTTGTGACTCCTGGAGGACGTGTTCTTAGTTGTGGAGGATGTCTTTCCCAATGTTTGTCAAAACGGTGAGGTGCGTTGGGTTAGATGAGGTGCATTTGGTGATATGAGTTGATATGAGTGGCGTTATATTAGATGAGGCGAGTTACTTTAGATGTGGCGAGCTACATTAGCTGTGGTGCGTTACGTTAGATGAGGTGCTGCAGAAGTTCACTAGATTAGATGGGAAAGTTAGGTTAGCTGTGCGATAGGTTAGATGGCAACTGTTACGTAAGATAAAGTTTGTTAGGTAGATGTGGGGGATAGGCTGTACCCTTGTACGACTTGTTTTACACTCATATGGAGCATTGAATGTATTACTAGCGTTAGCTCAGACGATATACAGTATGTTAAGGTAGACGTAGACGCTGTTGAGTTAGAAAGAGTTCGTCAGGATTAAGTGATTGGGTTAACTTAGACGGTGTGGGTTCCGTTAGAAGAGCTGCATTAAGTTGAAACTAATTCAAATTGTAATAACGCAGTGTAGGTTTGGTATATTTTAAAAAGTAAAGACATTCATCAACCGTTTAATTTCACGGGTCCCGCTAATAGTAGTGATTCTCATGTCTGCAGGCCGAAAAAAAAAGATTGTAGATCGGTGTTAATGCGGGATGAATGAAATCGTGCTTCCATACACAAAACATGTTTTGTTTTGACGACAATTGTTCTAGTAATAAGTGGATATTGTTGCCATTATTCTTTGCTATTGGAGCCCTTGATTAATTATGGAATGCCCAGACAACAATAAACAACATCGTTGGCTTCTTCTCTTTGCCTTTAATGAAGGTCAGAAGCCATCCAAAGCCGCCAGCGATGTTGTGTTGTGTATGGGCACAGCTTCATCATTACTATAGGATGGTACAGAATTGGTTATCCAGTTTGAAGTCAGAGAACATTGAACTGGAAGACTCCACTTGTACCTATAGGCCTGTAGGTAACATTTAATGTCATTAGAAAACTGTGATTAAAGAAGATCCCCTCGATCCTGACTACGAGAGAATTAAAAAAAATGGATACCGTAGCTTTCATGATATGACTGTTACTAACAATAAATAACATTATAATATCTCTCGGAAACACGAACGAGCTTAGTCGGTGTCTTAATTACTGAAATCTGTTACCTAATCCATGCCAGAAAGTCGATGGAATTAAGTTCCCCATTGAAAACACAAATACGCGTTGATAAAAATAAATGAAGGAACAGATGCAGGTACGCGTTGATAAAAATAAATGAAGGAACAGATGCAGGACCTGTATTATAGAGGTCCTGCAGAGTAGGTAAATAGAGTAGGTAAATAGGTACCTAAATACTAAACAGTGTAAACTAGTGTACTGGCTTTCGAAAAAAATGGTGAATTATTGTTCTATAAAAAGGCAGTAAATACGGTACGTACGTACAGCAGGTGTCATTTCGCTATAAAAGTTGCGCATATCGCCGTGTGAAACAATATTCCGCATGAGGAAGTACAAATGTTATATAATTTCAACGTAAATTGGAGTGAAGAATCAAAATGCTGTCAAGTGCTGACGTAAATCAGCATGAGGAAAGGAAATACTCCATAAAGTTGACAAAAATTGCAGTGAAGAAGTAAAAAAATTAATCTAAATTAGCGGGAGAAGCAAAATGCTGTAAAAAGTTAACGTAAATTGGTGTCACGAATGAAACTGCTGCAAAAATATTAACGTAAATTTACGTGAAGAAGCATAAATCTGTAAAAAAAACTTAGCGTAAGTTGCATACTTGGGTGACGAAAATAGGTTTTAATTAGGCTAATGATTGAGATACATTGATGTAAAGAAGCGAAGCCATATAAACTATTCCCTTACACTTGCTGTCAGTTTTCTTCCGGTACTCGCATCAGTGTTGCAGACTTATCCTAACAAAGCAAGCAAGAGCAAAATACCAGCATTATTGCATTCCCCAGTTACTGGAATTTTAAAAATTCAACTGTCAAAATTGGCAGTAGATACGTGTTACAATATGAAACGCTTCTGGTTTCTGATTATTTTCTAGAAACCCATTTCAAATTTTATTCACAATCTATTTTCATTTTGAATGATGATAGATATACTAAGAACGGTAGTAGAATTAAAAACTTACTCGAGCGAAGTACTGTAATGTTTTTAGGAAAGTGTTACCATTACAGCGAAACCCTCATACAAATCTTGAATTGGAAATGGCTTTGTTCGCGAACATCGAAACTGGTTCGAAACAAGAGGTACCTATTTAATATCGACGATCTTCAGTTTTTAACTCACCAGTTGACTCTCAATTTATTCCGTTAAAGACGTACGTGCCTAACAGAGACGGTTTCAAGCAAAAAAAATTGCAAATTTGAAATAAGCAAATATTAAGTTCCTAACAAAACTTGAGTTAAAGGCAACTCAATTTTTTGATGCGTTGCGAAGTGTTTATGGACAAGGCTTCATGGAATTTGCAAGCATCGTTGGAGATGTTGCTAGAAGCAAATGACCCAATTTTCGTGATGATCTGTGTGTTCATCTGTTTGTCTCTGTTTGTGTGTATGTTTGTCAGCGACATAGGCTAACCCCAAATGTTATGAACTGATCTTCATGAAATTTTTAGGAATAGTTGGAAATGTTAGAAGACACAAATGACCAAAGTTTGTTGATAATTGGTTCGCCGAATTGTGTGTTTGGCTAATGTTTGTCCAAATGTTTACCAAAACTTATCGCAAAAAATTTCCGACGGATCTTCAAGAACATTACAGAAACTGTTATTAATGTTAAGAAGTAAAAATGACTAAAGTTTACTGATGATCAAAAGGAAATCCTGGTTTCAGGACCAATTGCAATTTTCTGTTAACATTGCCTTGCTTGGTGGAGGTGCCCTCATGTGCATAGCCTATTGTGGCAGGCCCTTTCCCTGCCTCAATATGTTTGGACATCACGCACCCAAGGGTCCCGAGTGCCTTCTCCGCAGGGAATGTTGCATCTGGCCGCAGTTCCTGCTGGCAAGGATAGTTCTGTAAAGTTAGGTAGGTTCTCTATTTTTCCCTTTCTGTACCTCGAGGTGGGCTGTTGATCGAGACAGCTGACCTAGTTCGTGGGACTTCTCTACTCTTTCTCGTGTGGAAGGCCTCGAATGGGGACGTCCACCCGAGTGTCTTTTTTTATTTTTTGCACCTTTTTACCGCCAGTAGTAGCGCACTAAGCCAATCGCGATTTTCCGGCGGGAATGCCGAGATAAAATATTCCTACTGAGCTATGTAGAAAGACCGAATCTGCACCATACGGATCACTCATCGAGTGGATACGGTGGTAAAACTGTGACTATAATACTATTAATAATAATAACTTGGTGGATGTATGCGTTGAAAGTCAAAGAACTATAGAAGGAGCATAATCATTATGAAAATGCTTAGCGGAATTTTACGTCTTTGATGAAGAACTGATCAGGAAGTTGGGCTGACAAAGCATCAGCACCTGCATCCAGGGTATCTGAAGCTGTTTTGCCAAAATTTCGGAGGGAATATCACCTCATCTTCTAACAGATGTGTTTTTGATCCTTCAGACCAATTTTGTTCCTAAAACTTGAAAAAAATACGAACTGAGGCCAGAGACGGGGCGAAAACGGGTTGCAGAAATCAAAATGTTGACAATATTTCTTCTACAGAGGGGGATTAAAAAATGGAAACACCGCTTTCACCAGGGTATGTTCGGAAATAATTATGTTCAGTGCTTATTATGAGTAACTTGAAATTTTTGACTCACCCCCGTAGAATTCAAAATGGGAAGCCTTATAAAAAGTTGCTGTGTGGCCCAAGGCGCACTTATGACGTCATAGTAAATAGTTGTCACTGCACTAGAAAACAAGTTAGTTACTACTATTAGCCTATGCTTGCAGGTCAAGTAGTTAACAGCGACGAAAATGGGGCATTCATCGTTGTATGTTACTTTTTCTGCCGTCATTTATTGATGGCGCAAGTCAATAATAGTGTAATATACTCTAATGGCTCAGATACCTAAAAAGGGGGGAGGGCAGTCGTTCCCCTCCGTAGCAACAATTGGCCGGAATATTCGACCCTCACCTAATGAATTAACTTTCGTTTGTGTTGTTTTCCTGGTTTATTAAAGGATGGCATTCACTGATTTGCGCAATGTAAACATGCTCGTTATAAATTTGAGACCAGCGAGGAATTGCTGAAATTTCTGTGAAATAGCTTGTTTTCGTCGTTTTTTTTATGTAATTTAGCTTGCATTCGCAATTTATTATTTGTGTGTTGTATTCGATGCTGTAGTATGATGAAAGTGTTGACATGAAAGCCATATTTAAATTCATCAGTGCCAGGTCTTCTCTCGGAGAGAAACACCATGATTTTCTTTTTTAAGTATGACGTGGTTCTTTCAAAAACCGTTTTCACTTATTGTTAAGGAGCGTTACGTACTTATTTCATGAGCATTAGCCTATGCAATTATTTCTTGCATAAGTAAGCGATTAATTAATTTTTGAAAATCTGTATTTCATTGTTTCATGAATTTTACGTGATCAATTTATGAGCAATTCGTGATTATCTCAAATATAGTTCCTGTATGTTGCTACACCTGTTTACAGAGCTTTGCGTAATGTCAAGATGAAGTAACTGGATTTTTTTCAGCAGTATGTACTTAATTTAAAAATAAAAGATCGGAGTGAGTGCTATGAAGAGTGTTGTGTGATTATTTCCATGAGTATCATGTATTCCTTTCACGTCCTTAGATGGGGAGCAATGCGCGATTATTTCAGAATGCATGAATAATTATTTTAAGACAGCATCTCGTTATTATTCTAAGAACGTGAACTTTGTAATTTCAGGCACACTATGTGATGATATTAGAATGTCTTGCGTGATTATTTGTGGAGCAATATCTTATTTTTTAAAAGTTATGAATTAACATTTCCAAATGTCGAATTATGGGGGGTGTCGAATTGAAACGCCGTTTAATCCGGCTAAATCGACAAAGTAACGATTCAACCGGGGTTGTCGAATTGTTCAATATCGAATTGCTTACTCCCCGTGTCGATTTGATCAAGTGATGTTGCACAGCTAGGCTGTCTTCTTGCATCAGCAGGGCCATGCAACTGTCAGCCTGCTTACTCGTGCTGTGTAGTTGTTTGTTGTGCATTTTATATCTTTTTACGTTGTATATTGTGTATATTTAATAAGTTGTGCGTTTCTCTCTAAGTTTTTTACGCTGCACGTTGTATTAGATTATTGAATAGCTTAAGCCTCCGTCCCCACAGCTGAGGTGATCTAACTGAGGAAAAAACAAGGGACATATGATATAACATATCGATAGAAACAGGGAACCAATGCACAAAGGTGTTCCCACAGGATCAACGCGGGAACTGCAAGTTGGGAAAGAAGAAAGTAATATCAGTAAGAGCATGCACATTAACCATTAGCTAATATCATCTACACCAACCCCCTGGGGGCACTGCTCCCTATAAAACAGGATGGGCGAACCTACATACACTTACCCTATGGCGTACCTATGGCCTATCCTATGCCCCCTGAGGGGTGCACGTTATCCCTATTAAGCACTTAAAATCTGTAGTATGTAGTGTGAGTTTGATGATTGTAAGCTACATACGCACTACACGTGTTCTGATGGTTTACATATTGTGTTTGTCAAATTTCCACTTCTGAGTGATGCTTTACCGGGAGTGTCGAATTACTACCTGCGTGAGTCGATTAAACTGATA
>LQNS02278082.1:7574037-7589251 GCA_001587735.2 Parhyale hawaiensis | reverse complement strand
ATGTAGTGTGAGTTTGATGATTGTAAGCTACATACGCACTACACGTGTTCTGATGGTTTACATATTGTGTTTGTCAAATTTCCACTTCTGAGTGATGCTTTACCGGGAGTGTCGAATTACTACCTGCGTGAGTCGATTAAACTGATACCCGCTTAATTCATAAACCCACATAATTCGATAAGGCCAATCCCCGAACTTGTCGAAGTATCCGGGGCCTGCTGTAGTCAAAAAATAGCCTGGTTGGAGATTCTGTAATAATTGGGGATTGATGACCTGGTTGCAGTAGATGGGGAAAGTTGGATCCTTATCTCTTTATTTGAATGCACTTCTCACTTGAAACAGTTCTTGACATCGAAACAATTAAGATACTTGCAGCTTTTCTTAGCGCGACCATGGAGCCTGATTTTTATAACTTATTCCATACACCGAAACATATGTTTACTTTCAGTTCACGACCTGTAAATTCACTAGCTGATCAACGAAGCTCAGACAAAGCGATGATTTTTCACGAGGCAGTAAGACACAATTATTTCTTTCAGCTTGCTGAGTTCGTTTGACGGAGAATTTTCGCTTTAACAGAAAAAATGGATGTATTGAAGGCTTGTCGTTCGGGAGCTTCGATACATGCGATGGGGAATTAATTTAGTTCAGTACCTAATGCATTGCTGCTTACTATAATAAAAGTTTTTCTACACTTCTTCTAAGGTAGGGGACGATTGTGTTCCTTAGATGAATTGAAAGAGCACTCATCTCTTATGACAATTTTAGTTGACCTTTGTAGCGTATCCTCCAGAAGCATACGGCATTAGTAACGAAAGTATGTTAAATAAAGATGGGTCTTCACAAATTCCTCGCTGTCATATTTGGCAGTGCAGGTACTCTTAGTAGTTCCACCGTGCCTAGATACTAGTCGCCATTAGGCTAATTGATCTTACATGTGAATGACCGTCTCATGGTTATCCCGTTACCGTTTACGTTAGAAAAGATTACGCAGGAGCATGGTTAGGTATTTTCATCGATAAAGAGTAAATTAGCAATTATTGCCATTTAATCTGCAGCACCCATATTAAATCAATCAATCAACTTTATTAGGTACTCACAGGGATGGTACAATAGTTATATTAAACATAGCTTTTCACTAGACTTAAATTAAATACAGAGAGCGCTTGCCAGCCTTAGTACACGTTACACCGCATTCCGGCTCATTGTTTGGCCTCTGTTTGGTAAGAGTATGCGCTGCCATCGGCTATAAATATTTGACAGTCTGTAGCAAGGACCATCGCAGACCACATTTATCTGCGAATTAGCTGATTTTCTATCCTGTTTTGGAGACTGTAAGCACATTTTCTTGTTCTGACCTTCAGACAGTCAGTAGGTATACTTATGAGTAAATATCACACTAGCACTATACGACCTAGGTACATTCATAAGCCGGCGAAATATATCATTATAAGCCACATGTAGGCGCCCAATGGTCTTCTGCTTAAAGTTCGACCAAAGCGAGTTACAGTACATAGGGTAACAATAGCTACGAAACTACTGACACTGGACCTCCTCAGAGCAGTGACTAAATTTCCTCGCTAGCATGTTGCCCACTGCGTGTAGCTTCCGAGTTTCTTTCTCTATGTCCTGGTTATCACGAAAATCATCAGTGATTTTGTGGCCCAGATAAGAGAAGTTACTTACATAATTGAGCTCTACGCCATTGAGATATGTCACTTTATCGGCCGGCAGATTTTTTTTTTTTTTGTTTCCTAGGTTTAATGTACATGCAAACAGTTTTCACAGTATTATATTCAATGCAAAGTTTACTAGCTTCATTTGCACAAATTGTAAGTAGTTTTTGGAGTCCGCTGGAATGGGGAGCTGCAAGAACTATGTCATCAGCATAGCTTAGCGCATTTACTGCCTTACCATTAATATGGTAAGGTGTGTGATGTAAGCAGAGTAGATGAATCTGCTTCATGTTATACGGGAAATTTTGTTTTTCACTTTGTAAGAAAATATCAACTTTCTTTCCAAAATCTCCTTTTTGTTGCACAAACGCAAACCTCATAAGCACTCATCTTTACTTCCTTCCTCTATCCTTCTACTGGCAGCTTCTTGTCTACGGACTGTATTTCCTCTTCTCCCTCTCCTGACTATGCACAGTGTTAGTTCGTGCGTGGGATCTCGCTTTTTATGTACTCCATAGAAATATCTCCTTTTTCACGTGTTCCCGCACTAATGTAAATGATGGTAGTAATAATGCTTCATTCCTTTACGCGTTCCTTCCTTTTTTATTTTTACCTAGCTGCTGTTGGGAGTCCACGAGTGTACCGGTAATTTTTTCGTCACATACCTACTTCATACTTCGTAGCTTCTCTTAAAACTTTCAGTAGAGACTGGAAATTATTAACCAGACGATGTAGGTAGCAGCAATAAAATCCTTCATGAAGGGTAAAAACTGAGTGTGTTACGGTTGTTAGTAAGCTGCAGAGAATTAGAGTCGGAAAGAAAGTTAGTATCAGTGGAGAAGGATAGAGAACTTTTGTTGTAAGCCACAGGTCAAATTATTTTTTTTCCTTGCAGATGACTACGAAGACCTTCCGGACGGAGCTTTCCAGCTTCGGTCCAAGAATGAGGACAAAAGTTTGCCTCTACAAGTGAAGCCGTCAAGAACTTTGGACAGCCTACACTCTCAAAAAATGCAGAATATGTCGGACGCAGGCTGTGATTTGAAGAAGGAGTCGCAAATTCAGACGCTGCTTGGATTCCAGAATGACCTGATTGCTGATATCCAGTGCGTCGGTGAAAACGTCAATACTCATGTCGGAGAAGTTGTGGTCCCGGGACAGCGCAGAAAAGTTGGGGCTCTCGACCGTCCTGATATTCTCCAGAACGAAAAAATGATAAATAACGCCGAGTCCCCAACAAAACCACTTCATCCCGCGTTTGACCGCACAGTGCAAGCTAACTCCACCTTCCTTCCCCATCTAATTTTCAAATCACATCCCACGCCCGCTGGTAAACGCCTTCCTTTCAATCAAAGCAAGAGTTTCTGCGACTCTGTGGCTGAAGAACGCGTTGACTTTGTCGGAAACCTTACCAGAGGCAATTCTCTGGCTTCCAATAGTGTTCACTTCGCTCGAGGGAGAATTGACTGCGGCGAATCAAGTGATAACCGATCGGTGAACCCAACCCTTCGATGCGACCGAGTAGCTACGATATCTTCTGGTCCTGTTTTGCAATCATGCAGAGTGAATCCATGTGTAATATCTACCGGTATTGATCTAATAGACAAAGATATCCCATACGATGTTCCGACTAACTTTCCTCCCCCTCCATCCAATAAGAAAATTTCAACTTTTCTTTCTAAAACTGCCCTCCGGTTGCATAAACACAGAACACAAAAGAGCTCATCGTGCAAGCGTTTCTTCACTTCGAGATCAAAGTTCATTTCTCGAGTCAATGCGAAAGAGATAGAAACGGACCGCAGAGGACCAACAAGGCCTCCAGAAAAGTTTGTTTCAACGATGTATAAGTTACCGAAAAGTTTTGATAGCCTTGATTCTGAAATTCCTTCCGGCAAAATAGGGGGGAACTCGATTGTGGGTAGTTCAGGCTGTCGAATCAAATCCGAAGTTGAGGGAAGTTACCGTAAATGCATACCCAATTCTAGCACACCTCTCAATGGCTTTCAGTTGCTGAAATCGCAGCGCTATAACGAATTTAGAACCGACTTCGTTCCTGCCAACAGTGTCTTAGACAACAGCCGCGATGTTCAAGTTAGGCTTGGACAGTCCAACGGCGTCATAGGCAGCGCGCGAGAAACAGTCGCTGAACTTGGCTTAGGAGTGTCGGACTATATTGGCTGTGAACAAATTAGTATTTCTAATCCCATTAGGGATGATGTTGGTGGCGAAGATTACGATGTGGTTCACGGCGCTGCTGTCGATCCAGAAACATTGTCACGCAATGCTGAGAGGCAAAATTATGCTTACTCTCAAAAAACCGTCAACGAAAGAGAAGGAAAAAGAAGATTTGGACCGTCTATGCAAGTGTATTCGCAGCATGCAGCGTTTTCGTATCAAAATGCAAACGAATGCCTAGCGGAATCCGCTGCCGAACCTGTATATGCTCCTATCCATATCGAAGCAATTGGTAGAAGTCCAGAGGAGAAAAGAAAATTGAATCTTCCTTTGGAATTTTTACCAGAAAGAAGCACCGAAATTCCATCGCCTGATTCTTCGATATCTCCCGTTGTGACACCCACGCAAGTTCTGCCAATATTATCTGCGACGCACCTATCGCAGCCTTACGTAAACACAGTCCCCTTGCCTGTGCTAGACTTGCGATCTGTTGCGCCGGCAGCCGAAGAAAATTGGATGAAATATAAGGACACTTCTGCTGTACTTACTCCTGACACGTCGAGCGACTCGCGCCTAAACTCTCCCTTCCCGACATCGCCTCTTGATCCTCCTCGAAGTTTCGCCGCTGACTCAGGAACGTTTACTGATAGTATTACAGTAACTTGTGCTCATGACGCGTCTGCCGTGACTTCCACCACGGCTTCATCAGCGGATCAGAAAGGGGAGGAAGAAGAGAGCGCAAAAGACTCGTCACCGACCATCCCATCCAAGTTAGAAAATAGTGGCAGCGGAAGTACATTTTATACTGTTGTTACGCAAAGCATTGCGGCACCAAAATCTTCCTGTGGATCAGTTTTATTGCCAAGCAACTCTTCGTCTTCGCAACAAACGTCAAGTTTTATCGCTCCACCCAAAGGTCTGAGAATTGATCCAACTGCCATTGCCAGCTCCGTTAAGGTAAGCACTGACTGCCAATATTGTTTTGCATGCCATTATCCCATTATTTTGTTATTTACTTGAACTAAACGGGCCATTGTTGCCATAGCGCATAGCGAACTGAAACCAGCTTCGACCGGGTGTTGCCATTGCGTAAGGCTGTTTTTTTTTCGACTGTAAAAGAAAGAAACTTGAATTTCTACACGGGATGGGAGGTGTTCAGTTTTCAACTTTAAAATGCCGAACAAGCACTTCGTGCCCCTTATGTACCCTATATAAATTGTCTGAAATCTCAAGTATGGTCGGCCCTTTGCGTTAGAGGGTCAATGCTTCTGCAACGCCTGCTTAATTTTCAATCAATTTCATGAAGATAAAGATTGTACTCGTAATTGTAAGACAGCTGAAAGCAGTGTAGATATTTGTTAATTTAACGTCTCATTGGCTATTGCGCACTCATCAGCCGTACTGTTCATAACAATAAATTAATCGTTAGTTCCAGAACTCCCATCATTACTGCAAACCGATTTCAATAAACTATACATGGTATCTCCTCAGTCGCCAATACACGCACGGCATAGATGGATTGCCAGGAGTAGAATATCGTATGCGTTATAAAATGCTGAGATTTTGTGATATGTATACCTACACATATTCTAGCATTCATCATAAAACTGATGAAAATAATCAATTCATAATCGGATAACAACTATAGTTATTTTCCATTGAGCGGTAAATGATTTGGCGAGCTATTCGTCGCCGAAACTGGTTAAAATTCCGTCGAAATATTACAGTGGATTGCGGTAATCATTTCAATTAAATGGGAATGTACTGAGATCAGAGCCTCAGACTGCTCCAGTATGCAAAGCTACTGCAGCTTTAGTTATGGTTTTTGTGTTTTCATTGCTTATTTATAGCCGTTAGTGGATCGCTGCAACAGGTGAGTGCTGTAACAATTGACTTTTGTCACCAGTATTTCACTAGTCATTGGCTCTTGTCTATTTTATATCTATAATTGAATGAGCCGAGGATGTTTTTTCTTATTATGCATTGATTCTAAACGATTGTAACTGTAATTTTTAATTCTCTTCAAACATAATTGCGAATTACCCCGGAAAATTTTCTTTCTCTATGAGTCTTCAGTAAAGTGCTCTTAGCTATATTGTTTCTTTCATCCTGTGATCAAATTTTCGAGTGCTCTGGTGGTATTTTTCTTCAATTATTCATGTGTTCATTTTGAAACACGCCTACGGTGATTTTTGATCCTGCTATCATAATTAAACAAGACCCTCGTTCTATCTTATTTTCGATTGTATTAATTTAAAAACGCTCACTGCTCGGCATGTTAGGTATGCTGTTTTTTCGATACCACGCGTTGTTTACCTTTACTTTTTACCCATGACTCCTGCACTCTCCTCGACGCCAAACTTGTTAGATTCAAATTTCAATGAATCATGCAAATTATGCTGACAAACTGCAGTGTTTACCGACCGCGTACGTGAGAGCCCGTAACTCTTTCACTCATGAATAATTTAGTAGAGTAGTTGTAACAGAAATGAGACTGGAAAGTCCCATACACAGTGTACGTGTGTATGAGTTTGTAGGCCTTGTAGTTGTCTCAAAAGCACAACTCATAAGTACTGACCCCAAATAAATTTATGCTTTAGTTTTCTGTGTTGTTTCATGTTCTCTCGTATAGTTAGAATGTAAGTTTTTTCTGCTCTAATTTTAGCACCACAAAAGTTAAGAATTTAGGCTTTGCTCTACTGTATTTTGCGTCGTAAAAACTTTTATGTAGATTTTCTATTCTCCTGGAATATGGCGCCATGTACATACTGCAGGTTTACCATCACGTAAATTTAGAATGTCATATTAACTCTTTTTGTTATCAACAAAATTTCAAAATATATCGTCGTCTCGACTGTTTTTGTAATCAGAGAAATTTAGAATGTGTCGTCTTCTCGACATCTTTTTTGTTATCAAATACGTTTGCAGTACGGTATGTCCTCTACGTATATCCTTTGTGGCTTAAAGCAGTTTTGTAGAGCGGTAGCTCTGACGTGTCAAAAAACAAATTTTACAGCAGTTATCTATTATGAATTTAGCAGCATATAATTTTTATTTTTCAACAACTTTTGGCTTCAAGTAAGTTTTACTCTGCTTTTTTCCTGTTTTTGTTCGCGTGAAGTAAATTCTATCCTACTCTTTGTATTTTTTACGTCAATTATATTTTATACAAGAGATACAAAGCTTCTCTTGTTTTGCTTCAAATAAATTCTATACTTTTAGGCGTCAAGTATGTTTTATCCTATTCTGTTTTCCTTGTTCAAGTAAGTTGTCTATTACACTTTCTCCGTGTAGCTATATTGCAGTTACGATATGTACTTTTTCCAGTCGAAAAATCATACGCTATTGTCGGGTACATGCCGCCCCTATCGTCATCGGTTAATTGTCAGAACTTTCGATATGGTTTCTACGTCGCATCGTTTGACGAGTGAAAATTTATGTGCCCGCTTTACTCTAAACTGTTCACATCGTACGCATCCCTGCTACACTCGTGTCTCCCACCAGCTGTTCGCGCAGGCTGTTCACAGCGTTTCCTAACCAGCGCGAATTTAATTAGCGAGCTCATGACGCATCAAGAGGCTCTCCTGAGACTTTACCCGCTGATGAAGGATTTTTGATGCCTTAATTGATCCCAAAGTAGGCCTCCTCCGACATCTGCGCCAGATCCCCCAAATCAATCTTTTATGTCTTCGGTGTGCAAGTTTGCCGACTTGCCGCCTCTGTAGTTTCTATTGAATTCTAGAAGCCTCGGCCATGGTTAGTGATGTCTGGGCTTCGCGAGACAGCTTCCTTTGGCTTGCTCAACTCAATTTCTTTTTCGTTATGCTTGTTAGTAACAAGCCTCGGCGTTCCAGTGATGGCTAGCAGCTTCCTTTGGGTTGCACAGCGTAATTTATTTTCCATTAGACTTGTTAGTTGGTCGTATGTTAATGATGTTAGGGCTTCGCTGGACTGCTTCCTTTGGGTTCGAGAAAGCAATTTCTTGTTCGTTATACACGTCAATGACGGGTCTTGGCGATGCTGTGATGGTTAGAAGATGTCTGGGCTTTATGAGACAGTTTCCTTTGGCTCGCTAAACTCAGTTTCTTGTTAATTGTACTTAGCGGTTACAAGTCTCGGCGATGCAGTAATGGTTAGCGCTGCGAGGGCTATGTTTGGCAGCCTGCAGCCTTTGGGTTACTCAATTTTGATGCTTACTTCGTATTCCTGTTAGTCAGAACTTCCGAAGACGCGTGGCTAGCCTCGGTGAGGGTTGATGATGTCCGGGAAGGTATCGCGTTTCTGCTGCTCAAGTCAATTGTTCATTTATAAGCATGGCTATTAATTAGTAACCTTAGCGACGCAGCATGGTGATCCCTTGGATTTTCCTTCGAGTTGTTCAGTTCAACTTCTTGTTCCGTAAGCTTCTTAATCACATGAACCCTTAGTGGTGCAGCTGTTGATGATTTCTTCTAAGACTCTAGATTTTTTGATCGAAATGCTTGCTAATTAGAATCCTTGATGAGGCTTTTGTTCTGCAGTGCGAAGCCTCTACCAGGTCAGCTTTCTCTAGCATGCCTAATTTTTAGGCTTCTACGGCGTTATTGGTAGTGTGGAGCTAGTGATGGCTGGTTAAGTTATCACTTCAATGGAACATTTTCGTCTCGCTCAGCATAATGATTGCTACTGAAGCTTGTTAATCAGATGCCTTTACGACACAGCTGCAGTTTGCTACGTCAAGGTTTTGAGGAATATCTTCGTTCGGGTTCTTGAATAAAATATTTTCCCTATAACGTTTATGGCTGCCAGTCAAAGATGGCTGATGTTGCTACGGCTTTGCAAGACGTCTTCATTTAAATTTTTCGTCTCGATTTGGTTTCACGTAAGCTTGGCTAAGCGCGTCTCTCCAGTTTAGTCGTAATTTAATTTTCTGTTTACAATCTTATCATCTTTGACGAGGATACTGTTAGCTATGTATGCAGAAAAAAAATTACTAATAAAACGTACATCGTGGAATGGGAAACTCGTTTTTTTAGTTACAATAGTTTGTTTTCATTGCTTAGGCTATGACAGTATGCATTACCGAAGTTTAGCCCTTAAAAATAAAAAAATCAAACAACTAATGTGCTTGTAACCGGATTTTCCCTAGGTTTGACTGAAATACATGGAAGGTTTTGGGTTTGCTCATATTCTTAGAATTGAATTTATATGATCTATATTTCCGTCTCTTGCCATAAATTAACTTCTGACATTATCTTTGCAGGCAAGAGAAGTGCTACACAATGTGAGAATTATTAGTATGGGAGGCAAAAAACTTGTCATACGATGTCACTATCTTGGTAGGCATCATTGTGGAAGGCGATAGAATTGCCACACAAGTCATCGTTATCTTGGCAGAAAAAAATGACCACATATATGAAAGAAAATTTTAGCGCAGTATTATCATTTTCTTGATACGCAAAAGAAATGGCCACGTAAAATGAAGATCATCATTGTGGAAGATGAAAAATTCCACACAATGTCATCATTATCGTGGCAGGCGACAAAATGGCCGCATAATATCAAGACCATCGTTATGGAAAGCGAGAAAAGATCTGGTAACTTAAAAACTTTCTTCGACCATATTGCACTGCGTGGAAAAGTGTAGAGGCGTAGGGGGCGAATTTAGGGCCAGCGAGACTCGATAACGGGTTCGAACTTTCCGACGTTGATTAACTTTTCTTCTTCCACGTGGGAATATAGAGGCGCTTAGGAAGCAGGCGCGCAGGACAGGGCAGCTCCGCGTAGTCGTGGTGGAACACTTGATATCCTGAACGCCGATCTGTACCAGGTTATTGAACCTCGCTGCAGACGCTTTTTCTCCCATTGGGAATTACTTTAGGACAGAGAATCGTTCAAGCAAAGTAACGCAGCCTGAATAGAAAAGGGGTAGCACCCATTATAGAAAATTACAAATAGTGTCAATCCTATGAAAGAAAAGTGACGTTTAATTGAAGCACGAATGACCTGACCTATCAACTGCTCAAAAAGATTACCAGACTAATCCTGGGAAAGGTGAAGCCGCCTTCACCGTACACCCCAACTGGCAAATCCATATGCACTGGTTCGTGCTGCAGAGAAAACTCCCACAGTACGCAGCAAATGCGAAGAGTGTCTTCTTGAATTGCTGTGTCCGGCGAACATCTCCTTGTGGCATCTTAACTCTTTCTTTCATCGTGTATTATAAATGTATGTCAGTCCTAATAGTGATATTCGTGCTAGAAAGGGAAGAATACATCACGCATTAAAAGGTTAAGATGTCTGGCGCAGCATACTGGTTAACAGTCTTCCTCAAACAGCTGTCACCTCCGACCCCTTTGTTACATATTTTGTGCCTGAACAGTTGCCCAAAAGATACTATGAAAACATACTTAATATTTTTGTTGGTAGGTCACTCGCTGCGGGCTGAACGTCAGCTGTGCTAGTTTTAATGAGGCCGTTGTTTTGTTGACAAAATTTTAGGGATTTTTTATGAGATATTTTTTTTTAACGGCAAACTTCTAAGCTATTAGCTCGGTGGTTCCCTAAGTCATAAATTATAGTCTTGTGCCTCTTGTTTTTTTCTCTCTCTTCCAGGTTGGTTTCAACGTGTCCCGTTCATAAATTTTCGTATATACTTCGCATGTATCCGACGCTCCTAATGCCAGAGCCACACTAAGCATTCACACGGACCACCTGATTCAGGGATGAGAGATTCGGATGTCATTTATGCTACCGTATCTATGCTACCGATTTTATATATGTACCAAAACGAGACCCGAGCTGCTCATCCTAGCAACAAGTTGAGCGTACAAATGCATATGTGACTCCGCCGAGAATGCTTTCGAATGATTCTTCTTAGCAGTGCTCTGGCTGTCTACGGGTTGCTGATTGCTCTAATAGCCTATGGCCCAGGTGTGTTGTTTTAAGAACAGTATTTTACGTATATTGGTGTATTTGCCGTTTAACCTGTTAACCGACAGTTACGAATAAGCCTAACTTTGTCACGTAATAAATTAAGTACGTTCATAAAAAACTGGCAAATTCGATACGAGAATAACAGGAAATTATACGCTAAATGAGAATTATCATAACGGGAAGTTACCCTAGTTCCCGAACGTTCATCTTCACTGGCACGCCCCAGTTCTGACCGCACATGGCACACACTGCCAGCACATGACCCGGGTCTTTGTAACTTAAAACGTGCGACAGAAAAACTTTTTCGAAAGAAAGAGTTTGAAGTAAAGTTTTAGAATTTGATGAATTTCAATGAGTCACCTTTCCGCAGAGGTGGCTTGCTCCTCATGCCTCAGACTTATTCAAGAATATTTAATGAGTTCAGCCAGTGGCGAGTAATTTTCTTTTCAACTATTACGAGTATAAAAATAGGAAATATTCAGGTATATGAGTTGAGACAGTTGCAAGTACTTTGCTGTTTAACTATTACGCATATAATGACATATTGAGGAATGAACAAAAATGAAGAGATATTCATAAGAATCCACTATATAATAAAACACACTTGTTGGTCGCTTGCTTGCTTTCTTGCTCCCTTGCTCTCTTGTTTGCTTGCTCCAATGTTGGGAACCGGACCACTAAAAAGCTAACTCAAAAATTTGTTACCGTCATCTTTGACGACTGGGTCCTCTACTGGAAACATCAAAAAGAGTGGTTGATACGGGAGTTTCGGCTAAATATTTATATATATTTTTTTTTTTTGACGTCATTGGATTAGGGCGCGAGCGAGTAGTACATGTGAAAAAATTACACTTAAAACTTAACAATTACACTTTTATACTGTGCAATTTACGTAAACATGTCCAGTTCGGCTTGCTGCGTCTGACGTGTTGCTGTGCAGGAACATCGGCCATATTGCCCCACCTTCTCCGTGTTGTGAGCTACTCATACAGCCAAATATTCTAGGTACTTCTAGGAACTGCCTGCTTCAAAAGACTGTTTCTGCAAGTGTTAAACCAACATTGGGTGATCACCTGAGAATTTCCCGTACACAGAAAAGAAAAGAGCCGACTTATTTGTGCAAGTGCAAGAACTATAGAGCGCATACCTCCGCCAAGCGAGGCAACGGTAGTAAAAAATCTAATTGGCTCTGAAAACATAATTTTCTTTGTATCAACTCCAAAATCCAATCATTTGTGCCTTTTGATAATAATAACAGCTTGTGTAATTTTTTTGAAGATCCGTTCATAACTTTTTGAGTTATGCTGCTAACCAACGTTATGACAAAAATGAGTCAAACATGCAAACGAACGAACCGATTTGCACCAAAATTTAATCATTTATGTCTATTAACATTACTAACAACCCCTATGAATTCATAAAAATCCATTAATTATTTTTTGAGTTATTGTGCTAACAAGCATAAAATTAAAGACAGTGACAAACAAACAAACGAACGTACAAACGGATCATCATAAAAATTTGGTCATTAACTCTTTGTTATATACCTAACAAATCATATGAATTTCATAAAAATCCGCCCATAACTTTTTGAGTTATGGCATTGAGAAAAATGAGGCAATCAAACAAACGGATGGACGAATTTTCACCAAAAGTTAATCATCTGTTCCTCCTAACATACATAACAATCCCTGTAATTTTCGTCAAAATCCGTTCCTATTTTTTTGAGTTATCTTGGTGACAGACAGACAAGTAGACAGACCCGACAAAAACATAACCTCCTTGGCGGAGGTAACAACAGTAACATTGCAGTTGGGTTTATCTGTCTGAATTGTTCCGTTTTTTTTTTAATATCGTTGACGGTTCTGCCATTTTAGACTGTGAACCGATGTCGGTAAAAAAATCTCATTTCAATACATCCGTACCGTCTATGCCTTGGCAATGAGGTATCGTATTCTTCTATCTGTCTATGTTACTGTACCATATATTTAGGAATTTCAAATTGCAAACTATCATAGCACTGAGCAGTGAACCGTCCTAGTTGGAAAATCTCAGACTCCCATACGGTAGGTATGTATAGGTACCGAGCCCTCTGCCTCTTGTCTCCAGCTTTAGTAGTTTAAAGAATTTCAAATGTCAAAGTGTAAACCCTGACACCGAGCAGTTCCGTTAGTTATAGAATTTCTAACTTCGATGTGCCTTGGAAACGAGCTCCGTACCTGTTTCCAGCTCTAGTTTAAGAATTTCAATTTCCAATATGCCTTGGCATCGTGCTGGCTACCTATGATTCCAGCTCTAGTAGTTTAGGAATTTCAAACTCCTGTATGCCTTGACAACCAGCTCTCTGCCTCTGTTTACAGCTCTCATAGTTTACCGCTCCAGCTGGAAGCATTATTGGACTGGCGCTATGGAAGAAAATGATCGTTTGATGATAGCAAATTCGGAAAGCGCTTATTGCTGTGCCGGGCAAAGTTCTATACAACTTGGTCGCTGTGACTTGCGCGGGGTAAGTGTTCGTTTGATGATGCCAAATTTGCAAAGTTATTGTTCCCAGCGCATTCTCTAGGCCGCTTCTGGATTGAGAACAGAACGGACTGCGATGTCTATATCTTGAGTATGTTTTACCCATGGTGAGGTAAATCGATGGGGCTTTCTTACGAGAAACTAGAGCACTCTGAATGCGCATATCTCAGCCAAGTAAGGCAACGGTAACGAAAAATTCAAATTGGCTCTGAAACCATGATTTCTTTTCTATCAACTCCAGTATCTAATTATTTGTGCCTTTAATAGTATTAACGGCTTCTGCAATTTTTTAATATCCTTTAATAACTGTTTGAGTTATGCTGCTAACAAACATTATGACAAATATAAATCAGATATACAAACGAACTAACCGATCTGCTCCAAAATTAAGTCATTTATATCTTTTAACATTAATAACAACCCGCGTTTATTTAATAAATATCCATTCAAATAATTTTGAGTTATTGCGTAACAAACATTATGACAAACACAACTCAAACAAAGAAACGAATCAGCCGATCTGCACCAAAATTTAATCATTCATTAATTACAATACCTAACTAACATAAAATCAAACACATCAACAAACATACGAACGAACAAACAGATCATGACAACAATTTGGTCATTTACTATTTGTTATATGCCTAACAACTCATGTAAATTTCATAAAAAATCCGTCCATAACTTTTTGAGTTATGGCATTGAGAAAAATGAGGCAGACAGGCAAACAAACGGATAGACGGATCTTCACCAAAAGTTAATCATCTGTTCCTCCTAACATATGTAACAATCCATGTGTATTTCGTCAAAATCCGTCCATAACTTTTTGAGTTATCTTTGTGACAGACAGAGAGACAGTCAGACAAACAGCAAGACAAACCCGACGCAAACATAACCTTCTTGGCGGAGGTAATTACATTCTACCCTATATATAATTTGCTAGTGGCAGCTTGAGGAACGCTCTTGTAGTTTCTTCACCTTGTCTTGGAAGTTGGCCTCCAGTGCTGTAACGTTCCGGCTTTACACTGCGTGCAGCCCTCCGGCACCGAGAGGTGAGGGGAAGTACGGCGTGGGATTCTAAATTGACTCTCAACACTAACTGCATCTCCTGCTCTTCACACTACCAGGTCTCCAAATTCTAGAATTAAGGAGAAGAAAACCTCGTTAAGTGTATCCATTGTGTGCGATATAATAAATTATTGTGTCATCGCATGTAACCGCAACCGCTTCTTTTTCAATACGATACGGTACTTGTGTCAATATCAGTAGTAACAATGCTTGATGAGCCAGGTAAATATTTGCATATATTGGCCCCAAATTGTCGATTTCTAAGGAGTGAATGCTGCTACTGATTCATTGTACTAGTTAATGACTCGTTACAGATAAGCGCTAGAATAAAGTTTCCGTAATAGCGTAATGCACCATGACCAAGCTAGTCTTGTTCGTTTGGATAATGTAGCTAGACCGAAACCCAACGCTAACTTATTACAGTACCTACGGTGAAATATCGTGAGGTAATAGGGTTAGGCGTGCGTATACTTGGCTAACCAAGTCGCACTCGCATGGTACATGTGTACAGCAGCCGTGGCTGTACTTAGCGCCATGGTACATGTGTACAGCAGCCGTGGCTGCACTTAGCGCCATGGTACATGTGTACAGCAGCCGTGGCTGCACTTAGCGCCATGGTACATGTGTACAGCAGCCGTGGCTGCACTTAGCACCATGGTACATGTGTACAGCAGCCGTGGCTGCACTTAGCGCCATGGTACATGTGTACAGCAGCCGTGGCTGCACTTAGCGCCATGGTACATGTGAACAGCAGCCGTGGCTGCACTTAGCGCCATGGTACATGTGAACAGCAGCCGTGGCTGCACTTAGCGCCATGGTACATGTGAACAGCAGCCGTGGCTGCACTTAGCGCC
>LQNS02278082.1:7554511-7565503 GCA_001587735.2 Parhyale hawaiensis | reverse complement strand
AATACAGGTAAGCTTTTGGAAATGTTTTCTGATGCTGTGGATTCTTGCAGCAGTTTTCGTGGACTTTTGGACTCCGTTTGGCGTGCCAATGGTCTTGACTTTTGCTTCCCTAAATGTTCGTCATATTCAGGATTAAGACTGTCGTAGCGCGTGTAATTTTCAGTTCCTGTCCGAATCGCAATTTTAACGGCTGTTTTGTAACGATATAGTAAAGTTAAAGTTGTAGGAAGTGGCTATGAGCTCAATCATCATCTCAGGGTGTTATTTTGGTGCTTACTTTCGGTGACCTCTGGCTGGAGGAGCATTGTTGGATATAGGCAAGATATCAAGTACGGTATATACATCAGTAGACAGTTCCTTTGTGCGAAAAAATGAAACATCAGGTACAATTTCCAGAGATTTTTCCTGCTTGCAAAAAATAAAATTTAAGTATCAAATACAATTTCTGTATACTATTACTTCTTACGAAATGCAAGCTATACATCAAGTAAAATCTTAGTAGTGTGTTCTTTCTTGGAAAAAAGTAGTTACATATTCAGTATATTCTCCGTAGACTGTTCCATGTTGCGAAAAGTAAGTTAAATATCAGGAAAGTTGTCCGTAGATTTTTCTTTCGTTTTTAAGGAAAATTAGGTAAATATCAGGACCAATCACCGTAGACTCTTCTGCGAAAAGTTAAAGTTGAAAATTAGGCACAATCTCCGTACTGACTCTACTTGCAAAAGTTAGAATTATATTATTTTAGTAAATACCCGCGAGGGACACAAAAAAATCAATTGGTACAAGAGGTGAGATGCAGCAGCTTATCACTACAGTATATTACAAACAGAGAAAGCCTAATATCATTACCTTCCTAAGGTGGACGGTATTGCAGCCCATTTGTGAATAGTTAGCTAAATGTTCGGTGCACTCTCCATGGAATGTTTGATGTGGAATTAGGCCTATGTTAAATATGAGAAACATTTCTCTAAAGTGTTTTTGCAGGGATAGTAGATTCAACTAATTTATTTCTCGGATAAAATGCCTGTTTCGCTGTAGTGGTAAAACTCTGTTAATATTTGTATTATTTTTGGAACCACCTTTCTTATTTGATTCTCACATTTTTTAATCGTTTAATGTTCGAGTTTTTATTGTTTTAGTTTGTTCTGTATTTTCTGTGCAAAAACTTCCAGCAACTTAATTTCTATAAACTTGGTTTTTCAAATGTTTAGCTTCCATTACGAATTTTTCCTGTAAGGTCGCTTCTGGTAATGGAAAGTCTTCCGAGTTCGTCTCGAGAGCCTCGGCAGGACGAGGAGTTTTCCTTCTTCAAATTGTCTGCCTCCATTTTTTTCCTTGCCGGAATGGAACTTTGATTTTCTCTCTAATTCCCTTCTCTGTCTCATTATTTGCCCTCGCCTTAATGATTTGGCGAGAGAAAAAACTGACCTAAGTCCTCCAACATATTATTTAAAACATTAGCAAGTGCGGTACAACTATTAGTTATGTCATAAGTACCGTATAGCTAATATATAGCGATGATCGAGATGTATATAGTTTGTGTGCAATAATACTGATGAGCTCATAGTCAATGTATAACTAGGAGGACTAAAGGAATTGTTGATACCGTACTGATGAAAAATATTGTTGTCGATGTCCAGCAGTCATGAACATGCTTATTTGAAGTTTCAATATCCAACAAGTATGGAGAATATCGTTCCATTATCATTATAGAATAATACGCTTCGTGATTTTATTGATTTATTTCATGTCCGCTTTGAAGGAAATTGAGATAGGCGAAAGATAGACTACCTTGCAGATTTTGTAAATCGATGACCAAGTTGCAGAAGATGGTGAAATCTGATTCTTATCTCTTAATTATCTGAAGACACTTCTCGCTTGAAACATTTCCTGAAATCTGAACAACTTGCGGGACCCGTGGAAATTCCACGGATGATCTCCAAAGTTAATAGAGCGAGACTATGCCACGCGCACGTTACGCTATAGCAATTTATCCGAGCTTAACCTATTGCAGTTCTTCAAACGTAACACACCCCAAGTATTAGTTAATGCCTGTCATTCAACCCTGACGAACTCTTTCCAACTCAACCATGTCTGTCAACCCTTATGTACATAATAATTATATTGTGTACGCTAACGTAACCCGTGGGTGACCCGTGAGAATTCCACGATTACTTTAAGTTCTCACTTTGTAAAATGCAGCAATCATAAGCTACGCTATTATCACTCATTTGATCTTGCGCAGTTTTGCTGACCTAATGTATCCCGTAATCCCGTAAAAACGCCACTCAGAGGGCCCCGCCATCAAAAATGACGGCAGTATTTTTTGTGATTGTTTTTATTGTTCAGGTTCTTAGCATAGGTTTTGCTGTAAAATAGGTCTCATCCCTGCAGGGGTGATCTTCCATTAATGAAACGCAAGTTGTACAGCCATGAGTTTTGCGAGAGCAAAATATCCCCCTGCAAGATAAGGCGCGAATATCAGCTTGGAATCGGGCAAAGGTTGAGCAGCACCAAGAAAATATAGTTCAGTCAAAAGAACTCACCGGAAATGCTCAGTACCGTATACTGGATACCAACCGATAGTTGAACCTCAAGCGTTGAAATTTGGCTACAGTGCACATTCAATATGAAAAAAGCGTCAGCTCAGCGTGAAGTTTCAGCTGCATGAAAGGAAATGCAATCAAGACTAAGTTTCTCGAACTGCCAAGAAGAAATTCATTTTAAAGATATGAGACATAGCCTATACCTGACAATATCAAAATCTCTATCAAAGATATCGCCTTAGACAAATCCCATGCATAGAAAGGTTGAAAATGTCCCGAGTCAAGCAGTGAATCTTCTACCTAACACCTGCGAGAAGTAGCAGCTAAAATTAGAACTTGACTTCTTCTCCTATTCTCCTGGAGCTGAACCTATCTTGATATTTGGCTGGTACAATTAAAAACGTCGAGCGCCACAAGCGAAGCGAACGTAATATGTTGTGAAAGTTATGAAAAGCGGTAGATAAGATAGAGTGAAGTGGTCTTCAGGTCTTTGTCTTGAAATTCACTGAATTTTTTTTCAAGAAGCGCTCAAGAAGACAGCTATAGTTAAACTTCATTCCAGCGAAAATCAGAGCTTCTTTCAAATTGAAGTTCCCCCTACATAATACTGAAAAGCGTAACGGACAGACACAGGGATGAACATACGGACGGACGGATGGAGCCTCAGGCAGAATCAACACAATATAATAAACACCGTTGTGTGTTTGTTTATATATTTACTAGAGAGCCCAGCCGTAAAAAATGACAGCAAAAATTTTGTGATNTATTGTTCCGGTTCCCAGTATAGGTTTTGCTGTATTACAGGTCTCATCCCTGCAGGCCTGATCTTCCATTAGTGAAACGCAAGCTGTACAACCATGAGTTTTGCGATAGCAAAATATCCCCCCCTTGCAAGATAAGGAGTGAGTATCAGCTTGGAATTGATTAACCGTTAAGCTGCAGTAAGAAAAATATAGTTCAGTCAAAAGAATTCACTGGAAATGCCCAGGGCTCACATTATTGTAGATACCAACTGATTGTTGAACCTCCAGCGTCGAATTTTGGCTGCGATGTAAATTCAATATAAAAAGGCGTCTGCTCAGCGTGAAGATTCAACTACTACGATATCATTCAGCAATGGAAGTGGGGATCCAGAGCCCGGGATTTAGAGGCCATAGATCCAGAGCTATATTTGTCACGGTACTCCAAGCGATGAAATTACATGGTATCTCAACTTCTTTTTCAGTACCTACATGAATTTTCTCCTATTAAACTCTTAACTGCGTGACGAAGAGACGGACAAACATTGGAGCAAGGGAGGGAGCAAGCAAGCGACCAACAACTGTGTTTTATTATATAGTGGATATGTAGGTATCTTTCGGGATAGGCGAAAAATAGACGAGGTTACGGATTTTGCAATTAGGTTGCGTTTTCATGGAGAGCGGTCACCAGGTTGCAGATGGCGAAAGTTGAGTTCATATTCCTTTCCCTCAATGTACTTCTTGCTTGAAACACTTCTTGGAATCGAAAAAATTGAGATTTACAGTTTTTCTTAGTGCGGCTATGCAGTCTCATTTTATCTACAATATAATAAAGACCGATGTGTATTTATCTGTTTGTGTATTTATCGGTTTATCCATTTTCTGTCACGCTTTAACATAACAGATAGGCGGAAATTAGCCCAGGTTGGAGACTCTGGTCGTCCTCTCAAGTTCCACTGAAAACTGTTAGGTAGAAAGTTGCAGAAGATGGCAAACGTATCTTGATCAGGGACAGTTGAAATTCAAACAATGAAGACATCGCAGGCTTAGTCTGATTTGTACGAGTATTAGCTCTTCCATACATCAAATCTGCGGCAAAGTATCGAACGAGCATATGTCTGAATACATTTCTTGCATTGCCGAAATTGAACTCGGAGCACTGAAAATATCTGAAGCTTCCATTGGCAGTCTCATGCATCTTGATTCGTAGTTTCTTCCTACAGATGATTTCGTTGCTTCACCTATTCTCCCAAATTTAATTCAATGGTCGATGAAACAGCTTTTGCTAAGCAAAAACCGTTGAACCTTTATATGCTAGCCTGCCTTATCCACAATACCGAATCTGAGCTATTACTTTGAGCGTTACTGATCGGGCTGCAATAAGTCATGTAGTTTCTCCGTTTCAGAGGAAAAAAGTTTCGATACTGAGCGGCTGTGAAGCCGTAAACGCTCTTCCCAGGGTGCTTAGGTTAGCAGTTGTAATAACGAAAGTATGAGCAATGAAGAAGGTCATCACAAATTCTTCGCTGTCATTTTATGACAGCGTTGGTCCTCTAATTTCATTATAACTTTCTTCATACATCAAACCATATATTTTTTCTCAGTTTACAGCGTACAAATTCAGAATGGGAGGATTCCCATTAGGAAAAGTCTTTATCACCCGCAGAATCAAGTGAGCCAGGTGATCATGTTTTCGTTCTGCAGGTGTCTAGATGTATATATTTGCATGCCTTTCCACCCTAAAACTGCCAAAAAGAATTGAACTGTCATCACGTTTTTTTTTTGCAGGCAGTCAGGTGGGTTGACCTAGATGTGAAAAATGCTGATTCAGCGCTCTTAGCCCCCCTCCCGTCGCGGCGTGTGATGGTCAGACATCACGAGGTGTTCTAGTTGATTCTTACTCTTGAATTGACGCACATTACAGTTGCGATTAGTACAGCAACTCCTTCAATTCAGCATTGAAAACCATACATTTATCGTTGTTTCCGGTCGATTGTGTTAGACGTGCAATTATAGATTAATATAACATGCCAATGCTGTGAAATAGTGTGTTTTAAGATTTATTTCTTATCATCTCCAGCGGCCTCTCATATTAGACCTCCACTAGTAGGTTAATAACGCTGCTGAAGCCATAAAATAATAGCGGTTCATAGGCGGCGTTTGCTTCGTGCCGCTCTCGCCGGTCGCTCAGCGTCAAGTGCCGGGAAGACAAATGAGGGAATCGTTTATTTTGCTGCATGATGCTTCGCTAATGGTGGGGAGGGTGCGCCCCTGGACGACTTACGCCGTAATGGGGACTTTCTCCAAGAAGAATGACAGAAACGTTTCTGTAGTAACTCTAGTTCCCGTGAAGTATTGAATATAGGCTAATTAATTAATTTGTTACGTATATGTACTTGAAGTAGTAAAATTTCCATTTATTCAAGGATGGGTTTCTGCCCATCATTTGTCGACGTTGCAGTTGGTGTTTTTAGTTGGTTACCTCTTCAATGAAACTTTGTTCTATCAATTTGTGTTTTTGTTGAAACTTTGTAGACTCCGTGCACCGTCATTTATATATATATATATATATATGTATGTATGCTTCAGGGTAAAGGCCCAGTGTTGTCATCTGAGTCGTGCTATTGTGCGAGCTTTGGGTTTTCGCAGTATTCTAGTTTTTTATCACTAACACAGTAAGTGCAAAGTGAAACATAAACTTCATCGAGTGAAAAATTTGGACCTCCTTTCTCCTTGCCAGCTACGGTTTCTTCCTTTTTTTTCTTTCTTCTTGTGACATTTACTTAGTTCTTTCTTTTCTTTCACTGCGATTATTATGCTATTTATGAAAGCAAGAAACATGAAGGGCAGTGACAGAATCAAATGTGCAGTGTTTGTTACTATGTTTGAACTATTGCATTTTTGTATATTACTCGTCGTATTTCGGGGTTGTGATGAAACAGTCTAGCCCTTCAATCAACTGTAAAGATCAGTACTATTTGAAAACAAACTTTACTCCTTCGTTGGATGAGTCTCCTTGACCTCTCTCAAGGAGACTCATCCAACGAAGAAGTAAAGTTTGTTTTCAAATAGTACTGATCTTAACAGTTGATTGAAGGGATAGACTGTTTCATCACAACCACGAAATACGGATTTTGACGTAATCGCATTCCCAATAACTTTGTTGAACTGATGAACAATTTTTTCACTTCATCGGCGAAGAAACGAAAAACTTTACGATACCAAATTCATAATAAACTTGTATCTGAAGGGATACGTTATAAATTAATCTTGACCTAGCGACATAGCAACCCTCGCGCCAGGTACAAAGCACCCTAACATTGCTCCATAACTAAGGAAGTAATTGCTCGTCTTGCTACAAACAAACTCCTGCACAATCCAGAGGGAAATAGTTCCATTTCCTCTTCTGCCACGGCTCCTCACTTGACTTCGCCGGCCTCCCATAAACCTATTTGGACCCCGGCATGTCTCGCCCCGTATTGTCGTGCCGAATAGGCCACTTTAATTGTCGGTTTCAGTTTTATTACTTTGGATAGCGTTTAGCGTTACATCATCCCAAACTGTTTCTTAACAGAACATTTTTTCTTTAATTGTTTGCCAAAATGGATTACTTTTTATTCGATTTATATATATACTATAGCATTTTAAGGCTCTACCTATTACATTTGTATTATAATGGACTGCATACATATACTATACACATAGGTTATGTACTGCATAATAAACGGGAAATCAAATCAAATGCAATAGTGACAGTGTATTCTTGCTTGAAAAGATCTACGCTTTGCGTGACGTCACAACGTGTGTCAACCAATCGCGCTTTGGCAATTTTCCCTCCACAAGACGGTCGACTGTGTAAAAATGGATTTCTTCTTGCTGTTATACAATAAAAATACGGAGAGGAATTTCTTCTTTCTTGTTGAAATCTAAGATATTGTTGTACCCCTTTTGTTTTGGGCTCGTTGCAGTACCTATATTCTTTGCAGGTTTTTTTTACTATCGTGTCTGTTTAATTTACTGTGATGTATGCTGTCCAATCTGTTTTACTTTTATTGGGATTTTTTTACCGTGGCATTGGCTTTACTACGCCCCTATTTGCTTCGGTTGTATTTCTGTCAATATTTACCCAAGTTTATTTCGATTCGCTGTTCGTTCCAGTCCAGGGGCACTGACACGGATGCACGGGGCCTGTGTGGAGACGTCTCGTCCGTGTTACAGTTAATATTTCATTCATTCAGATGTTGCTTGGTCTCCTGTTGATGATCTGTTTCTTTCCCATGTGGACCGTATCCTTTACCTTCTCTGTCACAGTGACTGAGTCCATCCATATGCTGCCCCACCTCCGCATGATGGTCAGTTCATCCTCCATGCGGACGTTGTGCCACTGTGTGTTGGTTAATGTCATTCACTTCCCACGTTACAGTAACTCGGTTATGCCTTATATAGCCCACACTCCTCCATATGGAGAACACTTCGCCCTCAATCCTTCCCTCGTACTGGCCATAATTGTTTCCCCACGTCGGATCAGTCTGCAGAAAGCCCCGGTGTCCTCAATGAATAACTGAATATTCATGTTTCCCTGACATGCTGCATGGCGCTACGGCGCTTTTGCTGCCCCTACACGCCTTCCTTCATTAATTCGTTCCCCAGAGATCTGCCAATCCGGTCTTAAAAATCGCTTGCCGTGACTCTCACTCTCGTAAGTTTGTTCTGAGGGGCGATGGAAATTATATTAAGGGGGAGATATGGGAGGACTGATGCCGGTGGTGACCTTGTGAGCGAGCGTTTGTTGAATAATTACAGGCCGCTGTAGGAAGGCGAAAGCGGTGTTGTGTAGGCGACGCAATGGGCCTTAACTCTTGTGCCTACGCCTCCAAGCCATGTTTATTCCGGGTTCAGTACCTATTTAATTCCTGTTGTAGAGGTTGTGCATTGTTACGGGCTATGGGTTTTCGCAAAGACTCCAGTTTTCTTTTCCTCGAAGACTCTAGATTTCGGTTTTGCTACGCTATGTCAGAAAGATAAGATTTCTGTTGTGATATATCGCAACAATTTACGAGATGTCAGTAAATTGTAAGTTAGAGATACTGATATTAGAAACATTGAAGCTGGACCAGGCAACGTTTTACGACTCCGTTGACTAACAATTTTTAGTTCTTAATGCATAAGAACCTTGNAATTAATTAGCTTTGTTACGGTATTGCTGCGTCTGTTCCTGCTAAATTTCTCTGCCGTAGAGTGTTATCATTGCGTCAAGAACTATCTCAGGATAGTGTAATTTATAATTAGGCCTAGACCCTCAGTAATGCAGTGCTGTCGAAGATCAGCGCTGCAGTGCGATAACAGTAGTTGGGTTTCACGTAGCTGAAAAGATACCTCGTGTTGAAAACAAATCCGCTTTCCCTAATAATTATCTAGGAACACTGGCATAGGTAATGATACGAACTCAACGAATTTATTACCGTACGTTTTTCCTACGTTGAATTTAGCCTGCTGTTAGCGTCTCTCTGACGTCTGTCTGCGTATAGACAGGAAATTGAAGAAGGTAAAGTTTCTGACGTGGAACTTAGTTGTTTCTACGGTACAACGAAACGAACTCGTCATGCAATTGTGCCTGTTACAGTGTTGACGTACAAACTTAACTCGTTCAGTGTTCCAGCCTAATACTGGCGTACATTACACTGCTACAATATACTGGTGTATATTACACTGCTGCAATACGAACTAGTTTCATTTAGACCCGCCACAATTCTGACATATTTATAGTGCACGGTACTACACCATACCTATAGCAACAGAAACCTGTTAGATGTACCCGCTCTGTCCCGCGTTTTCGTGTACAATAATCGAGCTAATCAAGACAGGGTTCACAGCATCCACTTGAGAATTCATCAAGTTTGCTGCTCATGACAAATTGGTGTCCAGAGGGTGAGCGAGTGTGTAGAGAGAGGTACCATTGATCTTGAGCAAGGGACCAAATATTTGCATTTTTCTGTACGTGTAATACAAAGCACGGTACTGTATTTTATTTTTCTAAAATTCCGAGTCATTTTTTGCATTCATGAGCATACTTCCTTTCAGCGTTTCTAACAAATGTGTTTTTGGTATTCGTTGTCACTCAACTTCAACTTGTCTTACGTTCGAAAAAAAATGAAAATTTAGGTGTTCATTCGTACTTTCTCCCAAAGTTCTAAGTAGCTATATTGAGTTTCTAGTACATATTCGTCTAAAGTTGTAAACGAATGCGTTTTTGACGTTGAGTATTACTTTTTGTCAATGTGTTAAGCATTTTGCGTTCACTGATGTTACTCTCTCTAAATTTCTAAACAAAAAACACGTTTTCGTGTTCATTAACCGTGTTCATTAAATCTCTATAGTTCGATAGAACACGCTTTAGTCATCCTGTTACCGGTGCTCTTCTAAATTTCAAATGCCGGATTTAGTAGTCATTGCTACTTTCTCCTAAGTATTAAAACGCGTCATTGGTATAATTAAGAGACCCGTTTTTGGCAGCGTTGTTAACTGTACTAATCAATGCATGCCGTACGTCTCTATTATTCATTGATACTTTGAACAAAGTTTTAAATGCCCTATTTGTGGTATTCATAGTTGATTTCCCCCAAATTTAACGTATCACGTTTTAAAGTTCCTTGTTGCTTTCTCTATGGTTTTAAAAATGACATTTTTTGAGTCTATTGTTTCATTTTCTAACGTTAGAGGACATTTTGTCGATAGTCATTTTAACTGCCCCCAAAGTATTAAAAGAAATGTTTGCTAGTCTGTGTTACTATCTCCAAGTTCTAGAGAGCTCTCGGTGCTTATACAGTATGTTACCTTTGATTATGCAACTATAATTTTTTACTTTACTTTTCAAAATAAGTGCCACTATAATAAGGCTATGTTCCAAATATAAACAGCACTTGTAAAATAAATAATTAGTCATTTGCTAAGTTTATCATTCAATTTATTTATGAGTTTTTTACCGTTACTTAAGATTATGCAAAACGTTAATAAAAACGTCATAAAGAGTATATAAATACAAGTGAACAGGAATATTTTTATTAAACGTCTAAAACTAAGAAATTATAATAAAACATTCAATAAACACTGAAGTAAGTGTTCAGTAGTGGTAAACATAACAAGTTGATTTTGAACATGGCAACCTCCATTTTTCATGATTTTTGTAAGGCGATTAGATTAGATTAGATAGGCGGCAGTAGACGAACCAAAAGGCCCATTCCCAAAAAGACACCGGGACTTACACCCCAGCCCTTTATGAGCTATTGCCATTATGTTACTAGGATGTAGAGAAATGGAGAAACGAGAAGAGAAAAAATGGAAGACGAAAGAGAAAAAAAAGAAAGGAGAAATAAAAAAGAAGGGGGAGAAGAATCTACGCCAAAGCAATGGTCATCAGTGCCCGCAAGCATGATCGATGGCCGCTGATATTCGGAGCTTAAATATATAGATGGAGCGGAAGTGAGAAGAAGTCAGCTTAAAATGGCCTGGGAAGCTTTGACCTTTACGTGCTTGCGACTCGTGGACAAGGAGTTCTTAGCTGTGGAGGATGTCTCTCCCAATGTACAGTATGTCAAGACGATTTTTAAAGGAGTTGACCGACTCCGCACCAACAACGTCGGAAGGGAGTCTATTCCAAATGCTGACTATGAAATAGGGAAAAAACTGCTGACTTAAGGTTGTTCTTC
>LQNS02278082.1:7472503-7482596 GCA_001587735.2 Parhyale hawaiensis | reverse complement strand
GCTAAGAATTCGATCCTGCGACACAAACGCTACTAAAAACTTCCCAACCGATTATAAAATTCGTTGATTAATGGCCCCATCTTGATTGAGACCCGGGCATTTCCAATCGCGTTCTTGCCATCATTTGCAACCTGGATGAATCGGTTGCATTTGTTGATGTCGATTGCTACAGACTGGGTCCTACTTATGCTGGCTATCAAGCGTCACTTAATTACGCCGCTCTCATTTTCCGGCTGCTCCGCTGTGCTGCGTTCAATGATCTGACGTAATGATATGGAAATGGTGCCTGGATGGCCTTTGAAGTATCTCTGTGTGAGTAGGAGAGTGAGCGATTGGCGAGTTGAAATTGTGCTCGGTGTCGTTTTGTAACGCATCGAGGTCTCATAGTTGCTTTCCTGGCCCTGCGGTTGAGGTGTTGCTTGTGAAATAGTAATACAAATTGTGGCTATGCCATGTGTCAGAGAGTAAAAATCATTAATTGTGGTGTGTCCCAAAGTGAGAAAGTGTCGAAATTGTTGCGTGTGAATGTAGTAAAATTGGTCACAATTATTGTGGTGTGTTCACGCTCAAGAAAAATGTCGCAACCGTTTTATGTGACCAAATGTGAAAACCGTGTCACGATTATATTATATCCAAGATATCCGTGAATACAAACATTGCCATGTCTCAGTTGTAGTGTGTCCAGGAGTCAGAAAAAGTGTTGTGTCGTAGTTTTGGTGCATTCAAGACGTTAAAAAAATGCTCTTTTCGATATTGTCGTTTACAAAAGAGTACTATTGTCGCCACGAAAGATTGTACAACACCGAGTATTTTCCCGTAGCTAAGTCCAAAATAAAAAAAACAGCAGTAGATAGTTCGTAGTTGCACAGTAAGGGGCTCACGGTCTTGTCAGGTTCACATCGCTTTGTAGTCCCTAAAACTGGCGCACGTGTGCGAATAAAATAATTTTCTGTGAGTTTTTGAAAAATTTCTTTGTGGGAGCTGCAACTGCTGTGGAAACAGTTTTCGCCCTCCGAAATTTTATGTTTTATTAATTTTTTTTAAAAGGGCGTTTACCGCGTGTAAAAGAAAAATTAGGAGCGCCATCAAAGCCACAAAAATGGAAATAATGATGCAGTAGTTTATATATTTTTCGCCTGAGACCTAGCGCAAACTTGCGAATCCTTCGGTGGCTGTCGCCTCAGAGTCTCTCATAATGGCCAGCCTCCGCAGTGATACTCCGCAAAACTCCTTGTTTTTCGCTGAAGTTTTCCGAAATTTAAAACAAAAAACTCCCCCTTTTCTCCTCACACCTGAAGCCTGCTACAGATGTTTCTTTTACACACAGAAAACATTCTGTTTAATGGGATAAAAATCCTTAATTTCAAGCATTTGTGTTTGAGGATTATATTATGAATAAAACCTTGTCTTAGTCTTCTCACATAAAAGCTCCTATAAGATACTTCTTCTGCTCGTAGAAAATGTTGAACATGGTAGAGCAAAAATGCTTGATGTTTACAAATATATTAAAAACTATGAAAATATGGAGAGCTTCGCAACTGCCGCTGTAAATGCAGTTACCATTGCAACAATATGTTCAAATATAGGCCGGCTTTGCTTCTTTTGTTATGTTATGTGTTGGGCTGAATACTCCATGTTAGGAAAACATATCAAGAAGATATTATTACCTCTATCATCCTACTAACACCCTCGTTGGAAACTGTCAACAACGTGTAAACAGAAAGCTCTGCCTCGGATCCGCTAAATAACGAGCATAATGCGAACTGCTGTGAAGCACGGCATATTGAGGTCAATGCTGCCATGTAAGTTATTTCCCACATACCAAACCTACCCTAGTTTTGCTGGAGTGCCGAACCCAGAGCCAAGCTTCTGTAGCAACGAATGATAGAATTTTCCTCTCTCATTTGCAGGATATAGACATATATCTGGGCTAGAATAGTTAGGTATTCTACTTTATGAGAAGTAAAATAATTTCTCACTTTTGTAAGCCTGAAAAATCCTACCAATCGCCGAAAAATATATGAGAAACGAAGCATATCTCCTGCGGGCCTGTCACCTCAATTTGATCCAGAGAGAGTTGATATAAATTAGATAGGAATACATTTTGAAAAGATAAGAATAGGCTTTGAAGCTTAGAACTTCAGAAGCAGAAGTGAAACTGCCTTAGTATCTAATTACCAGTTCCATTTATGTGTATGTGTGCCTTACCTGCTGTGCAGTATTTGCTCCATCGCTTAACTTGTCATCGATGAGGTGTCTCCAGTTCAGCAAGCAGTAGGTACACTGAGGCAAACTTCCCTTAACATAACATTGTATGTCTAATCCTGTGGTGCTTTCTACTGGAAGGACAAGAAACGCCCACACTGTCAAGCTCCGGAGCTTCTTATTCTCAAATGGAAACCAATTTTTGAACAGCACTATTTTTTATGCCTTTATCCACCAGAAGATAGGAGTGTATTCAGGAATTATTATAGTGAATAAATACGTTTACAGCTTGCGTATATACTGCCAGTGGTTCCGTACACCCTCCGGATCTGGTCTAATTGACCAAGTGGCCGAAAGCCTCCTCCACCTGACCTGAGGATTGCTTCACTTCAGCACACGTCTTCTGCATCCGACGTTCAATATCATCCAGTCCCGTGCACCCTTGTGCGGCCGCCGTCTTCCTACGCCTCTTGATTGTGGCGGTCGCTGGTTAGTCTGCTGCAGCAGTGCTCAACTTGAAGAACGAAGCCTATTTGTACTCGCACCTGTTTTTATTTAATCCTATATGAACCACGGTCCATCCTGCTTGATCTTTTAAATAATGTTTCTCCTACGAGACAGCGATATTTTAGTTGTATCTTATAAAGTTAAGTTGAAAATCATAACCTCTCTCGACCCTCACGGTTTGCTTTATTTACTTGACGATCGTAGCCGATTCCGATCCTTACCGCTATATGTTATTAATTCCACTCGAAGACCATGATCATAATTTGTATGCTTTATAAATTATAACTGGAAGATCAGAGTGTATTTATATCCTCAAATGTATGTTCTCGGTTTAACTTACTATTACTATTACTAATCTTCACCTGTGTTTTATTACCTTAACGATCATAGCCTATCTGTACGCTCACCCCTGTATATCTTTACTTAAGTCAAAAATCATAGCCTATTTGTACCCAGGAAGCTCCTCCCAACTACCTCTGCAAGCTCCGTAAAGCGAGTATTTCAAGAACTTTGTCAAAGTCAATTGGAGGCAGTCGTTGAATGCTGCCTGTGCCGGCCCCAAACTCTGTACGTGTTAGTGTTCATCAATGTTTAGTTGTCTCGTTTGCATGTTATTGATATGAACTGTTCGTTGCGCTGCATGTTATTGAGGAGTTGGTCACTGCATGTTGCCGGTTGGAGTTGAAGCGCCGCCTGTTATTGATTTCTTGAGATGGCGCCGTGCATGTTAATGAAATAGTGCTTTGCACGTTATTGATATGAGATTGCGTGCCGTATTGCGTGGAGTTGATGCGCACGTGTAGGACGGTGTTGGTGCTTCCATTCATTCTAGCCACAATTAAATAACTGGAGTGGTTGTGAAGTGTTGTTAGAAATCCGCGTCTGCATTTTGTAATGTTGATCTTCAAGCAGCCTTTAAAAGTCTATCTCAAATTCGTCTTTTATAGAGCTCTATTTGCATTTTGTAAACGAAATAACACACGTTTGACTTTCATTATGTTCATTACATTCTGGAACTTGAAGGGTCATTACCGCAGCAAGTCAACTATAAAAGAGACTATGATTATAGATGTAGATGCATTATTATAATGTAAAGTATACATCAGAGAAGAGCTGCTGTTTCAAGCTCCTTCAGGATGACCCTAAAATATATTTAATAATACAAGTTGGTAAGTATCCTGCGGAAATGTTGTAAAACTGACAACTGGCAAGGCTGATTTGAAGGAAAAACTCTAAACTTCACCTCTGCTGTTCTTCACAAATCGTCAGCTACCTTTCCAAATCCTTTGAGTGACCGCTGTTCTTTACAGGCCGATTGGAGTAATCGAAAATGCTGAGAAACTACACATCGTCATGTAGGTACAGAGATGTTGATAACTTAGTGAGCGTTGTCTAAACGCATTACATGTCAAGACTCATTGAAAATAATTAGAAGTATATTTTGTGTATCGTTAGCTATTGGGAAATCCAATAAAACTGTAATAGGAAATGGCACAATGAACGGACCAAGATGTCCATATCCATAGGAGAGAGCGCGTGTCTCACTTACATGTCAGCCACTGCCCACCTAAAAGGTAGAGTAGATCTATAAAATCAAGGATGGCGAACAAAAAACAGCAGCCAGTGCATTCGTAAGTTTTACACTCTGGTTGTGGTAGTGCCTCGTTTCTTGAATTGTCTGTTTAAGATATTGGAAACGCAGAAGATGGAAGGATCGAACAAGCTACATATATTGGGTGATTTACGGATTTTACGGAGGTGGTATCCAAACCTATAGAAGGTGTTGCTCCCTTTACTTATTCAGGCAGTTTTTGAACGAGTTGACTGCCTCCGAATCTTTGAAAAAAAAAACTCTACTAGTACCTCCGTGCAGTTCTGCATATGATCAAGCATCCTTTGAGTACGCAATGAAACTCGCCCTTTGTTTGCAGTGCCTCGAACTGTGTGCCTCGCAATAATCGCTCACCGCCACTCAGTTGAATTTCTTAGCGTTAATCTTACTGTACCGACGGGGCAGTAAATCCTAGCCTTTGCAATATCTGACGCCTGTGTCGGCCTGCATACTCCCATGGCCAGCCAGTCTTCTTCGCCTTACGTGCCAAAATTGCCATGAAGGCAGACCGCCGCCGCAACAGATGTTGCCCGATTGGCTGCATGCGGTGCGTTTCATGTAGCTACCAACGCTATACCCTGCTGCGGGCTTTGCATCTTATTGCTATGGTTGTGTTGCCTAATAGATGTTATGCTAGCATTTTCTTTGCCTGTTAGGCAGTAGTTACAGTGATTGCGTATTGGATAGTGAGTACAATGATTGGCCTCCTCTTTGTCTCCTATCTTATCGTTTATTATTATTGTTTTTTTTCTACTGGTGGCGTACAATAGCTGCTGGAAACTCAATTAAGGTTTTTGCTCTATGGTTAGCTGGGCATTGTATCTAATTAATTATCATTGACGGTTGTTTGACTAATTGCGATCGATTTTTTTCGCAGATGTTGTGATTGACTTTCTGGGGCGAACTTTGTTAATTTATTACAGTTTATTGCTCCAACGACTTTCTTATTTAATTGTGAGTGATAATTTTTTCAGCTACAGTTGGTGTATCAGGCTCACTGCAGGATCATACCATGCCATGTGGGTGCCGTGATAAAACTGGGAATGTAATAATAATTGGTGTGTGTGTGCTGAAAGTTGGATAGTCGGTCCTCAGTGAACAGTTTTTTTTTGTATAGATTATGATTAATTTGTTTATATACAGCTGGTACAGTTGCTTTCATTGCGTAGAATGCAGTTGCCGTAGGCGAAGAAATAGCAGAGTTGGCACAAAAATACGTAGCTACAAGCTACAGTAAATGCTGGTGTAGATGATCGATAATGAGGTCAGTAATTACCATACAAGCGACTGCGCACACAAACGAAAAAAAATTAAATTTTGCAATTCTTGACATCCTGTATTGTCGTGATCTGGAATTTCTGATTGGAAGTATCCATTGAAATTGAAAAACTATACAGTTTGGAAATTTCAGGATAAATCCATATTTTCTGTAATTTAGAATCGGTTTCGCTTGGTAAGTGGAAGAGTGTATCGACATCGAATAAAATGGAAAATCTTGCGGTAATACAATCTTTTCAATTAAACACAATAAAGCTAGATAGGATGTAAAAGTAGACATCTTCCTAAAAATTTACTAAAATTACTAAATTTTACTAAAATTTTTAGGAAGATGTCTACTTTTACATCCTATCTAGCTTTATTGTGTTTAGTTCAACTAAATTCTCAAGTGATATCAAATTTAATCTTTTCAATAATTTGGGATTGCTGGATCGTCGCATAGGGATGAGTTCATCTATATATGTCAACAAGCAAAATCTTTAGAGATAGTATGTTGTAGGCGATTTAGAGTCTGTAGCGCGTGGTATGTGGGAGAGTTCGTCAAATTTTATCCTTGCACGGGAGGCGAACCATTTCTGATTCACTTTTGACTTGAACTTGAGAGCTGAAGAGCCTCCTAATGTCACTCAAGTTTCCTCATTAGGATTTGGACTTTGTCATGGACTTACTGCTTCGAAATTATACGTCTATTGAGCCCTAGCTACGGTGCACTTCTGTGCTCGAGTTGCAGTGGGTCAAAGACGTATTCGTAGCGCTCTGCAACAGCGTAATTTATGAAATGGTGAACTTGAACATAATACACAGTTAACACTTGGATCTATTGAAGTTTTGCTATTCAGTGGTCGAAAAAAAAACGCAATAATAATATTGTTTGAGGGTTAGAGCGGTTCACTGCAAACTGATTGAATCCAGAAACGTTTCGTTGCATTCTGATGTTTTTATTAATGTATTTGATACATTTCTCGAAACAATAGACGATATCTTGACCGCCCCAGAAGCTTAAAGTTGCTGTTCAGCTCTGGACCGGTGAAACATTTGCTGGGTAATACTTGTATGTCATCCACTGTAATTGTTTCGGGTACTTATTATTAAAGCTTCAAGCTCGGGTCCCCACGGACAGTTAGTACAACCCAAATGAAGATTTTGCAACACCGAGAAGCCCGAAACGCTCCTAAAAAATCCAACAAAAAGCCATTAATAAGCTGACTTAAACGCCTGCAGGCCTATACGACCGAAAGCCGACGCCGCAATGAATTCCAAATCTCAACAGACCAGGGCACGAAGCACCGACTGAACTGACCAGTTCGGCTCCTAACATTCTCCAACGTGAAAGAGTGCTCGCCGACCCCCGCACGTGTAATTCTCCTAAGGACCTTGAGGGCAGGGACAGAAGNTGCCTCTCATTGTTGTACACCTTATAAAACATACCGAGTTCGGCAACCCTTCTCCTGTGGGACAGGTTCACCAGATCATTATTATCCGCGCACAGCCTGCTGGCTGAACTAACAAGTCGGTCCAACAGATGCAAGAGAGTGTAAGCAGCTGAAGCCCAGACCGGTGAGCAATACTCCAACACAGGCGGCAATAAAACATAGAAACATCTGCAGACAACCTCACTGTTACCAAACACAGAATTCACCTTATGCAGGAGCCCAATCTTACTGGAAGCACGTGACACCAGTCTCCTATATGCGGCTCAAAAGTACTTTTAATAGTAATTGAGTTCTTCAAAACGATAATTATTTATTATACTAGGAGAATGCAGCTACTTCCCCAAACATGATTTATTTTTATTTATTTTAGGAATTTTCATGTACTGTACAACTACTCGAAATTATTATTATGAATTAGGTCAATTTTCAGAATCGACCATTAAAGGAAAATTATGTTTTGGACTAATTGGTTGTCAAAGTTTGGAAGAACACCATGTTGTACTAGTAACTTCTATGCTTCGTTATGATTTTCATAACACAATTGCATGATTTTATAACGTTTGTAATCACAGAAAAGAACACAGAACAGTAGAAGAACGTGGAAACGATGTCGGCGGTACAGCGGCCATAGTGCGAATGAGTATGAACACAGTTCATTAAATTTTTCAATTGCATTTCATAATGCTTTTTATGTATGCAGATCATTCAACTTTATAACCTGTTGTAATGCAAAGTTTTCTTGGTGAATAAACTAATGTAAGGTAAGGTTAAGTTTGGTAAAGTAAGGTTTAGTTAGGCTAAGTAGGTTTGGTTAGGTTCCTATCAGTTTGCTAGCTAGCTTCTTATAATGGCACCGGTTATTTTCTCCATAGAAAAATAATGGGAACTTCATAGTCAAATATCTCGAAAACTATGCATTTGCAACGGAAATGTCATGGAGAAAAAGTGTCTTAGAATCGTCCAATTAGGCTAACAATATATATTTTTTTTTGTTAAATTCCATAATGGTTGATTCGGAAAATTGACCATGAAGGTCAATATGCTGTACATTTATGGTTCGCTCAGGAGATATCTAATGAATCATCTTAACATTTATCATAGAAATGTTCCTAAAGTTTTGTCTTGCTTAGAATATTGAGTTTCCCTACGCATGGTTGAAGTTCTAGCGTAAATTAATAGTCTTTGATGAAGTAGCGGGACGTATTCTGGCGAAAAATTGCCTTCGTTCACATAATACACATGTTATGTTCATTTGTGTTAATGATTTTATTGCTTTTCCCGTGAAAAAAAAAATATTTTGTTGTGATTAGATGAGATTTGACCGGCGGCAGACAACGGGCCAACAGGCCCATTCCTAGAGAGCCGCCAGGACTTACGCCTCGGCCCTCTATGAGCTATTGTCATAATGCCAGTATCATTTAGGTGACTAAAGAAAAAAAATGGAAAAAACATCAGCCAAAAAAGAGACGATCATGCAAGCACGATTTATAGCTGCATACCTATTTGTTGAACTTGGAGACGTCAAGTTTGTAGGGGTGGAAGAGAAAATATATCGGTATGTATTAATGTGGCCTTCGAAGCTTTTGCCATTAAGAGTTTGTGACTCTTGCAGGTGATCTTGAACTGTGGAGGGTGTCTCTCCCAGTGTTTGCAAAGACGATTTTGAAACGCGTTGACTGTCTCCGCGCCGACAACGTCAGAGAGGAGTCTATTCCAGATATTCACTGTGAAATACGGAAAGAACTCCTGGCCTAAGATTGTTCTTCGAGCCATGCTTGAGTTTTTGACCACTGTTTCATAGGCGATCATTAATGTCTCTCTCAAAAAATCTCGTTGTAGGTACGTCCTTGAAGCCATTCAGATACTTCTATATTTCTATTAGTTGCTCCCTGAGTCGTCTTTGCTCGAGAGAGATCAGGCCTACTTTCTATAGGCGAGACTCGTATAGCTTGTTTCACAGCTGAAGTATCGATTTCGCTGCTCTGCGTTTCATTCTTTCCATCTTATCGATATCTTTGCCCTGATGTGAGGCCCAGAATTGAACAGCGCATTCTAAATGAGGGCGCACTAGCGCTTTGTACCAGGGAGTGATTATGTCCTTGGATTTGTACCCAAATCTCATGGTAAAGAATCCCAGTACTGTGCTTGCCATTTTCACACTCATGTCGACTTGCTGGCTGTGTTGTAGTTTATTTCTAATAGTTAATACCAAGTCACGGTGTTGGGTGACAACTACCAATTCTGTCCCGTTCCTTTTAATTCGGGTTGAGGTTCACCGGCCCTACGTGCATTACTGAACATTTGTCGACATTAAAGGTCATCTGCTACGTTGTGCTCCACTTCATGAGGTGGCCAAGGTCATGTTGGGGCTCAGCCAGGGCCACTTAGACTGCATAGCCTAGTTATGCTTCTCCCGAGTCCCGGGTGCGCGCAGATTGCTCTGAAAATGACGAGACGGCGATTGCATACACTGGCAGGGTAGAGTTTTAGATCCAGCTGCAGAATAAGGAGTCTAGGTGACCTTGGCTCAGCTTGGCAGGGCGACTGTCTAGTGTCATCTGCAAGTTGACTCATTTTACGACAGATGTTAAGATAAACATCATTGATGTAAATTATGAACAGAAATGGGTGAAGCACGCTACCTTATGGAATCCAGAAAATACCGCGTCCAGTCCCTCGTCTCTCCTTGTAGCTTACTCGCTGGTACCGACCAGTGAACCATGCCAGGATCCAGCGGGAATAGTATTCCTGGAGGCCATTGGCTTAAAATGTTTTCATTCATTTTTCTTTCATAAGTATGTCGTCGCTTACAAAACTAAAGTATTTCAATCTGTAGGTATTCGATTTCGCAACAGCGGGAACGAAGAGGTTTGTCCTTAGGTGCCGATTTTGCATTGATATATCTAACCACTTAATCATGTATAGTCTTGCACAGATTTGTATGCTGCACATTCGTCGTACATTAGAAATTGTAACTGTGGAATATGATATGCTTCCAAAAGTTTTCTATAATGCTTATGATCGATTCGCTACAGTTGCGTGAAAAAAATGTGCATTT
>LQNS02278082.1:7459753-7472020 GCA_001587735.2 Parhyale hawaiensis | reverse complement strand
ATTGTGTTTTTGCGCCCCTATTTTAATTAAGAGCGTGGATGCAAGATTTTTTAGTTCATTTTTGAGATTTTATCTTCCCGGAAAATTATTCATAGGTAGTGAACTGTTTTCTATGCTCTGCTATAAAACGACTGCGTTATTTTTTGTCAGTATGATGGTCATCTGTGTTGTATGTTATTTGCAGTGAAATGTTTTACTTTGTATTATTGGCTCACCTTTTGTTGTCTATATTCGATATTATTGCCATTGCCGTATTCTCTCACCGCAGAAAAGTTAATGCGCCATTTGTTTGTGTATGAATTATTGTTCAACATTAATGTTTGAATATTTTTTAACGCACTGCGCAGTTTACGTTTTCTTTAGTAATACTGTTTCCAGAAAAGAAAACATGTTTATTTAACAGATCTATGTCAGTGTTTGTTTCTGATATTTCAATGTATCACTGTAACGATAATAAAATTCATGCTATATCAGCTTCAATAATAATGGTGATGTAATTGAAAGTATCTTGCCTTGCCTATTGTAGTGTAATTTGCATCTAATCTTCGTAAACATGAAAAAAGTATGTTAAATCATTACAAAAGATAGTATGTTGATTGAAAAGTAATACTGGAATCTGTTAGTGCTGTGCTCTCTCCAAAATCGATTTGGCTCGGACGTTTTACCCTCACCATACAGCATGTTCCGCCATCTATGTCAACTCGGCAAAACGTATTACGTCAAAAACAAGGTATGTTGACTAACAAAATTCTCACGTCGCGAGAGAAGACGCGAGAAAATTGAGTGATCGGCTTTATCGGTGTTGTTGCTATCAAACACTGTGATTTCTTATATAAAACTGGACTGTGGTGATATTGGATCTGTGAGTGAGCCGGCCAGTCCATAAACACGTCGTTTCATCAGCCTCAAGTCCCCCGAAGGGCTTTACCTGAACTTCGATTTTGTCTCAAATTTTCGTGTGAGATTCGTGTCTGCGGTTGTTGTGGTGCGAGCTGAACTTGGAATTTGTCTGCTAAATTTTGTTGAAATATGCGTGTGTTTATTTGTTGCAGCGTTGACCGAATTCTGATTATGCGTAATTTTTCGCCAGAAATCCGTGTCTTACCTTCGAATTTGTTGAATTTTCTTTAACCTTTTCTTTCAAGGCGTTGCGGATGTACAACATTTTAAATAGTCCTGTGCCTACGAGAAAAAAGGGCAATTTAATTCATCAAAGAATTATCAAATATCCGCGTGTTTGTTTACGTCAAGCTGCACTTCTATTTTATCTCAAATTTTCGTTAGAGATCTGTGCTTGTTACAGAGCTGTTGGTTTTTGCGACGAAGAAGGCGTAATATATGCCGTAGTACCTTTCTTACTTCAATAACCTTGTACTAAAACAAATCCTAATTCTAACCAAAAACTTCCAAAAATGTAAAAAATAGTGATTCTTCACTTTGCCCATTTCCGCTTCTCGAACGCCGCTCGCGAACGCGATGTCTCGTATGTTTCGTTTTAACCCAAAGTTCTGTTGATCGAACCGCTTAAAAATTTCAAAAGGGACTAGTAAGGCAGCCCAAATGTTTATTTACCTGAAATATTGCCATGGATAAATCATATCTAGAAATCACAGTTCTTTTCTTGGGAATGGCTTCGCTTTGGATTTAGTATGTAATTATCCTTGCGTCAGCTATGGTTGTCGTAGTCTATTAAACTTTGATATATCGTTTCCAAAATCACTATTAATATCGAGGGTATAGTTGCTGAACGTGCAGGAGAGAGAGACATAAGCTTTGCATTTCATGTTTTTTCTTGTCCACAATGACAAATCTATTCTATACACACTGTTTTACTGTGGGGTTCTTTGCTATGATTTATTTTTGGCCTTCCTCATTACTTCTACCGGTGGCCATTCATGCTTTATCCTTGTATAAATATGCCTACATATGTTTCATTCTCCCTTAATGGACAGGGGCTGCGATACTTTCCTCGATCCCTATGGTGCCGTCCCCTTATCCAATTCTGGCGTTGAAAACTTCTTATGGTGATTTACTTCAAGTCTCAAAGTAGTCACCAATCGAATAATGAGGATAAGATCCAAATTTCTTATCGCTCAAAAATATCCAAGAAACGTTTCTCTAATTCTAAAAGTGAACACTCTTGACTTTAATCTGAGCTCCAATTATATAGAGAAAGAACGACATTGCGGAAAGCTCAAGGATATCAAAGCAACATTTCCCTTATTCTTACTCTGAAAGCTCTTCACTGTAATCAGCGATCGAGTAATAAAGAAAGAGACCCTTCACTTCCTGTGGTGCCGCCGTCGACGCCTCCTCGCTTCAAATGAAATAGTTTTCTCAAATTCGGCGCTCTTCAAAGAGAGAAAATATTTCGCCTTGTGCTTCAACGGCCCTTGAAAATTCGCATCACCTCGCTGCCCCAACGAAAAAGCATCAAATTTCTCTAGAAAGCTCAGCAATCGCTGCAAAGAGAGGCTCAAAATACGGCGAGGCACTTCTCATTTCTCTGACCTTCCCATCCATTTCTTCGTCTGCGGGGAGGCCACAAAAGAAATCCGCGCAAATTGAGGGAATTGACTCGCTTTAATTTGAAGGGTATTGTCTGATTGTCAACCTCCAGTGCGCCTTCGTGATAGTACGTCCCTGCGACACCGAATAGACGACTTCGGCAATGAGTTTCCACCGTCACTTGCGCACTCGCTCCTCAAGCGGGACGCTGATAATGTCGGGGTCACTTGTTCGTGAAATTAAATTTCTGTGTTCGCAATGTTTTGATCAGTGCGTACCTCCAGCGTCTTGCGTACACACAGCTAGCTGACAAAAAAAGTTAAGCACACGTAAATACAAATATTAAACCACTTATTTCCATTAGCAAATGTATAAATATCGATAAAAACACCTGTTCTTTTTTCATCTAAAATTTAATTTCTGGCACTGAAATGTGAAGTAGATACACGATTTTTTCATCCTAATAAAGTATGGCTTATCTTGAATACGCAAAATTGCATATAAAACTCCCCTCGACGCTAATGATTCCGCCACTATTTTTATTCCCGTAAATCTCTTCATTGGACATAGGCTTGCTAAACCTCAACCTTACAATATTTTTTTATGTAGCCGGAAGTTGTTTTGTGGCTTCAACTTTTGGGGCGGACCTGAATTTTATTAAGGCAAGATTTGCCATCCCAGTAGAAAAATCTTGACCAATACAGCCGATATCGCAAGGAGATAGAACACTAGCTAATATCTGCTAGTTGCCTAAGGTTTTACGAGTGAGATTTTATACTGTTTGGATCGGCGCCCCCTAGGAAGGTCCTTAGCATGGCACCTCCGGGAAAACTTTCCAAAACCTTTTTTTGTCCCGACACATGGGCGACAAATATACAACACCAGCTCTTTACGTTTCCATTTTATAGGATTAATGGTCCAAAATATTACTTTAGTCTGACCATTTCGGTCGTGGTCAAATTCCTCTAAAGCGTTGCCAATTCTATTGGTGCTTTTGATATTTTGTTCGGCCCATATCTTAGCCGCGCCCACTACCTATAAATAGAGAGGTAATACCCGTAAAATTGGCACCGCTATAGAGGAATTTGACCCCGACCGAACTGCCTAGATAAAATGGTCAGACTATAATAAATTTATATGAAGTGCTGTTGCCATAACGTAATTTATACCGGCTTATTTTGTACGCTATTCATAACAACAGGTTATACCATCCTAATTTTTTCATTGAAAATTGTGCAAAAATGTTAATCAAATGTCAATCTCGACAGTATTGCCTCACAAAGAAAGAAATAAACATTAATCAAATTATTCAGTTCATCTGTTGAGTGCCGTCCATTACATGAGCGGACTGCGAAGCATAGCATTCTTCGATTGCGTCCATTAGCTCAATTGATACACGCAATCAGTGTTTGCTCATCGTCCAACCATCATACGCTCTTGTGTGCATCTGCAGTGGTCACAGTTTCATCGAGTCACAGTGGCCCTTGTCACAAATTGAAGGCCTGTGAGCCTTAATGGGCTACCAAACAAAGTCTTGAATTAAAAATAGGTTCCAAGTAAACGGAACTTCACCATCATTTTTGGAGCGGAAAGCGTCTCAACAGATGAGAAATGACGCAGTAGGCTACTCTTAAGTTGGCGTCAAAATCCCATAGTTGGAGCTTTAGTGGACTATCAAGTTCAGGTCCTGAATTTGAAATGACTGCTCCTCGGTAACCTATTCTCTTGGACACTGTAAGCGTCTGAGCATGGGGGACATACCTCAGAGGCTATTTCTATAACCCTAGCAATATTCGTAATCGTTCTAGAAGCTGAAATCGAGAATCAATCCCCCGGGGCCTTGCCCTGCCTTGATGATTCTACGGAGGAGGTCCAGGTGGTGTTACTCACACCGCTCCTCTTGTGCAGAGGTGATGCTGCAGTACGTCACCAGCAGGAGAGCTAGTAGCGAGTTATCCCCACATTGCACGTAGCCGCTGACAGCTGGATTGTCTGGCACTTTTAGTAGGCATGTGTCCAGTTTGTTATTTAACTTCACAACTTCAGTATCGGTGGCGCTTCGAATGAGACGTTGCTTTTTGTTGAACAACCTCGTCCCGCGGACAGTACAGCTGCTGGAATACTTTGTGGCTATTGCATTTTTGATTGGAATTTGCACTTCACAAGTGCAACCAATACGGTCTGAGTATCTGGCAAGGATCCGCCCATTGACATTAATAGTAATTCTTTCTAGGACTTTTCAAACATATATGATCATGAAACGATCGAATCTCTGTTGAAATGAGTACGGTACATTTGAAGGTGGGAAAATCTCTTGTGGTAGTTTAATTCTGGAAAGGCCTCCAATTTTACCAGTGAATTATCACTAGTTGCCTCGAGGCGTTCTAGGTCTTTCCGTATGCTCGATATCCATAGAGCCTATTCATAGAGGTGAACAGTATTCTTATTCTGTCTTTGGCAGTACCAGTTTCCATAAGGTGAGTATTGCAATTGTGTCTGTCTCTCGTGAAGAGAAAGTTTGAAGCACCCATTCGCTCTATTTTTTGCTTATCGTAACAGCTCTAGCCACGTGATTTTCAAAAGTAGCGTTATCGTGCATTCTTACATCCAGATCTTTTAAAATTTGTTTCCTTTCGAATTCGGTCTCATCACTCGTTGTGTAGTATGTCGATTGAAGAGGGAAAGGGCTTTCCCTTATCGTAACAGTTCGCATTTTTTTCGTTGTAAGTCATATTGTCATCCGATGACCAGCGAAAGATGTTACTTAAATCGAATTGCAAAGGTCGTACTTCTGCCACTGACTGTACCGCTGGTAATATTCGTGTGCCGTGCAGCCAAGAATTTAGTTATAGTACTAAAGGCCAAGATCTGATCAGAGAATGGAGGCTGGTGTGTGTAACTAACTGCTCAAACTCCGGAAACTTACAAGTAATTTATTATGGCTTCTGCCCTACACCCAGAAACTAAATGCAAGTCTTAAGTTGAACACACGTTGGATGTACAGTCCTGTCAGTAAGTCTCGTTACCATAGTTGATTTTCTCGCTTAGTGAACCTTTTATAAGCGAAGTTGGCTAAGCGGTTTATAATCAAGCGCGTGAATGAGTCTAGTCTAGAGGTGGGTAAACCAGTAGAATAACTATTAATTTGAACAAAAATAGCAAACATTAGCCCTTCTGTCAAGACATGTCTGCCCTCTGTTGTATGGGTTACGTGCTCTTATCTTACGATATGCTATGAGGATCTGGACGCTGGATTTCCTTTGACCTAACTTTTTTCTCTTACCGTTAGATGGCCTATTTGAGGTAGTGCAGTAGGCTTGTATCTGCACCCAAGAAGTTCGGAAGACTTATACGAGTCTTGCTGCACTTGTGCAAAGTGAGTTTTCGTAACGAGTGTTTCATAAGTCGTCCTGACGTAATTTTGTTTGACTGTTGTGAAGCATTGCTTATATGTCAAATGGCATCGTGGAATTAGTGCTGAAGGTCTATGCGACTTGTAAACAATATCGTAATATCGGCATTTCATCGCCATTTCTTACTACTAATTCATTGCAGCAGGGAGCGAATGACTGGCGGTCACCCACATTTGCTGCTTACTGCTGATTTGCTTACCAGATTCTTTCGGTTTGATATTTTTTCATACAAATTTTCTTTCTCGCTGCTTCTTCAGCTCTACCTTATTGCAAGACCTTTCTTCACTCACACCAGCATCTTGTCAAATCACTCGTTTTCAACGTGAACTTTCTGTGGCTCACTCTTTTCAGACGCATCAACTTTTTTGAAGCCCTGTATTTCATCTCACTTTTTCTTCCCCCGTTAATATGCCAACTTTTCCAATAATTTCTTTTGTAGCACAGCAACTGTTTCCTGTGCACGGTTTTCAGCACATTAGGTTTATCCGGCGCATTGTCAGCAAACTCACTTTCGTTGGTTCATCTTCTCTTTCCGCGTAAGTCTTTTTTTTTTCGCTTCTCCAATTCATTTCTTCTCGGTGCATCTCGTTTTTCGTCTCACTGGTTCACGAACATCCATTTTTTTCGGGCCACTTCTTTTCTATACGCTCCCTTTTCTCGCTCATCAGCTTCTTACGACTCACTGGCGGTACCCCGATTTTTACACCAAGAAAGTAATAAATATTTGCTATTTTTGTGCCAGCGGCGCAGCTGGTGCGGGGTTTGCACCAAAGTTTATTGTCGTGTTTGGCAGCGCCCGGGCGCGTCCGACTCAATCATGGTAGGCTGTGCACTTTATAGCCTCAATACCATTTTTTTGGTGGCAATCCTTCCAATGTTTGCCGACTCGAGGCAGTCGAATGCCGGTCACGTGTGTTGCTGTGAGGAGCTTTTATTTTGCCACTCGCTATATTTCAGCAGCCGACATTATTTACGCTTCTGCTTTGAACAACCACGAGCCGCCTGCCTAGCTGGCTCCCCATCTTGTCTTTCTTGCGGAATTCGTTGCATTTTTTTTTTAATTTTTGTTAATACACTGCAAACTGACTGCTGTGGTTGGTTTTGGCTTTGGTTACTTTTCCCTGCCTTTTGTCGGGCGCCTACTTTTAGCCTTGTATTGTGGAATAGAGATTCTTTTACTTCATGAACCCTGAGCTTGCAGTGCTCATTAGATTTTATATTTTTTTCGTTTTTTGAACGTTTTAGTGATGTCACGGTATTGTATTCCCTTCTATATTGAACAACCCCTCACCGGGTCTTGCTTGCTTTTGTCTGTTTTGTATTACAGAATGTTTTATTTTACGTTACTATACTCTGAACTAACATTGCCGTATTGGATTTGATGTTTTCCGTTGGTTTTGGTCTTGTTGCTTTCCCTTTGTTTAGAACAGCCGCCGCGGGACTCTGCTATTGTCTCTCTGCTGCAAGCCTTGCGTTACAGAATGTTTGTTCTTTTACTTTGATGCACTGTAAGCTTACACCACTTGTCGGATTTGGCTCCTCCGTTTTTATTAAGGTTTTTGATGTTGTCGGGCGTCTTTTGTTCGATGAAAAAGTATTTTTTTTCAATTGTGTGGAACTTTACTACTGTTTCTCTCTCACTTTCGTGCATTGCATTGCTGATTTCTTGTTCCCTTGTCTTAAGACGCGTTGACTGATGCGTGCAGCTATTTAAATGGAACTTCGTTCCGTTTTCTGTCGGTTTTTGCTGTTTCTGGAGCTTTTTTTTTAGCCCTGTTGTCCTACTTTAGTTTTATTTTTCTTTTACTGTGAGCTCATCATTACTGGATAAACGATGCACAACTTGCTTTGTAAAATATACCTCAGCATATCGGATAAATATACAGTTAAATAGACTCACATCAGCCGTAAAAAAAATCGTGGTTGGTTTTCTTTTCATCTCCGCTGCTCTAAGCTCGGCCGCTTCTGTTGCTTATTTTTGGCCTGCTGTGCAATTGAAATGCATGAGCTTTGCCATGTTCTGCTAGGAAACTATTATGGTAGCCATGACGACGAGGCTTGCACTCCATCGGGTTTGTATTCAGCGTCTCTGTGATCCGTGCCTCACGGTATTTATTTATATGTTGCTCTCCACCAGCTTAATTGTAGCGAACTCATTGTTTTGTACTGTGTGCTTGAGAAAGGAGTGCCTGTATGACTCCTGTACTGCTAGTGCATGATACTGACATGATGCTTGTTTTTCTGTATTGGCGCCATTCCCCCGCTACAATGAACATAAAACGCGTTATCGCTGTGGCGAATATTGACTATTTTACAAGCGCTTATCCATGTATCGCCATTTTTTTTTAAATACTAGTGGACCCGCGCGTGACAAAATTCACGCAATAATCAAAATTTTTTATTAATATAGGCCGTTGCGGAGTCTTCTCTTCTCTGACTTGCTTCATTTTCTTCATTGATCTTTTGTCGTGCTTTGAACCTTAGGGCTTTTATTCTCTGACTTGTTTCTTCATTTTCCCGCTCACGCTTATCAACAGTTCTCATTCACTCTGCAATCTTTCTGCTGCAAGTCTTTCTTGACTGTATCGCATAGACGATTCATCTCTCTCCATGCATTCGTAGAACGTCTTAGAACTTGAGAATGTAATAGTGTCATACTACTTATATGGTACGTTCCCTGTCTTCCTTCTTAATTAGGCGTGCGTCTCAGTAGTGAGAGTCAGAAAAAAGTCTTGAGTAAAATACTGCAATAAACTTGAGTATAACTCCAGCCAGCTTGTATGCATGTCAGCGCTCCGTAGCCAAGATACGGTCTTGCAAACTTAAATATCTGCTGCACTGAAATTTTGGGCTATGAAACAAACTTCGCACCTTCAGAGAACGACAGTGTGAGGGATGATACAATTATGCATGGTAGGCCTGTGGAGCTGAAGGAGCACATGGTAATGGACAGAAATGCATGGAATAGCAAGATCTGCTTCAGCGAGCCCCCTTTGAACGGAAATAATACTGCTGAAGAGAAGAAGTGATAGACAGCAAGCTAGAAGAAATAGTTGTCTACTGCCCGTGAAAAATCACCCCCTCCAGAGCGCTTCGTTGACCATCCGCCGAATTTGTACGTCGTGACCTGAGAGAAAAAAAGTTTTGACTCTGTGTTTATGAAAAATTTATTTATATTTGATTAATTCTTAACTCTGTAAGGATAAACGACAATGCCGGTGGTTTCTTGTTGGAATTTCATGATCAGAACCGTCCTTCAGGAAGGACCGGTCTTTATGGTTGAGCAGAGTAGGGCCACACGTGGTCGGTTATATTTATTTAAGATGCACTATTGATTTAAATTCTTGTTTTTCATGTTAAAATTTTCAAAAAGGTGTATTGCCAGTTGTTGAGAGAGGTATCGATTGTTTTGGTTGCTCAATTGAATTCCAGTGACTAAAACAGTTGCTTCCGGAGTTGTGTGATAATGTTTATAAAAAATTATTTCACGACTAGATTAAATTAAATTTTCGTGCGAAGGATATTATTAAAAAAGGTTTACCTAAGCTGTTTTTGTTAAGATGAAATCTTTGTGAAATTTTCTTCGTTGATGCTAATTTTTGTGTCATTAAAATGAATGCAAGCCTCGTTTGGTAATTACATTTACATAAATTTTGGCATAAATTTACTGCAACATGCAAAGCTTATAAGTTCATGGTTATATGAAATTTTATGCTGTGCTTACATATGCTTTATATAAATTATTTATAATATATAAAGTATATACTTGCATTTTTTTTATTTTCGCACCCGCACAAAATAATGCTATACATCAGTTCTGATAGCGAGCTAACCTATCATGTGAAAAAAGAGAATTTTTAAAAGTTCCTGTTATGTTTTCTCTCGTCTACCAATTTCTTTTGATACCCGTTGTTTCTTTTCCTGTGATTTGTATAGCTAGAAATTCTGTTCGCGAACATTTGCATACAGGCCATATTTATTATAGCACAGATCGCCCATATTTTTTTTTTTTCTGTGTGCTCGATGATGGATTGCGTGCTGGAATAATTAAAGGACAGAACTTCTTGATGGTCTACCTAGCCAATTTTTGCACTAGGCCTCCATGTCTGCTAAAATGGGCACTGCTCAAGTATTAAGTATACCCTGACGTTCCAAACGTTTCGACAGAGAGTAGGGCGCGGCGTTCAGTACGCCTCTTGTATGCATGCGGTGCCGCAATTCCTAATAGGGTCAGAATCGCCCGCCAAAGCTCGGGACTATATAAAAAAGGACGAATTACAGTTTATTTTCATTTTCTGTGTGTTTTATGATAATAATCCTTTTAATTTTTCATTCTAATTCTTTACTTGCTTTCTCGGACATCAGTTTCTAGTTTTGTAGTTGTGACATAACTGCACGGCGGCAATGAAATATTTGGCGCAATTTCCGTAGACTAATGGCTCAGTGTACCAGAATTTAGTGCGCTATTAATATTCTCGTAATTGTACAGTCACGCTTCCTACATCGAAGCATGCTTGCAATACACGATTGTGTGTGTGCAAAACACTGGAACATTATACCCGATTGCGTACTGAGTGTGGTGTGGTTCTCCTTCCTTCCTTGCTTACGGTAACCATTGTCGTGGGTAATGCACCGCGGACTTGTAAATATGGTCCACAAGCTTTTCTTACAACAACACTGTTCGTAGATGAGTGCTTGTTTTCTAGTAAAAATGATTACTGTGTACTAACTATAATCATAAGTAGGCCTACACACTTACAACAAATATTTAGAACAACCAGATGTTTCTGTGTCCACGCTCTAACTTTCAAAAAGTTAAAAAAAAAGACTAAAGTAATCGAGAAAAGTTGCAGACTTTCCAGATTGCTTCACACTGAAGATACTGTCAATAGATATATTCTAATTCAATTACTATCGTTCATCGATGTTATACAAAATGGAACGAGAGTCGTAAGGCATTTCCAACAATGAGACATCATCCTTATATATTTAATTCCGTACTTTGTCCACTGTATTAAAGACAATGAATTTGAGTATGAGTATTGAAATGTCTCAATAATGAACTTTTTCAATAATAAAAAGATTCTTGTTTTCGTTATTCAGTCACCACCGTATATATATATATATATATCAATTTCAAATAAAAAAAATGAGACCGTTTAAGAACATTAAACAATGAGATTTCTTCTCTATTTTCTGCTTCTAAGAACCGCCGTAAATAGACTGTATTAAGGAATGAGAATTGAGCGGAAGTAATCTAAAGAATTCAGTGATGAGAATATCTCAATAGCCAAGGCGCTTGAGAGACTGAGGGAGCCTCACAGCTGCGCCTCTCAGCTACCTCTCAAAATGCGATAAAATTCGAGGGCCGGGAGATAATTGCAGCCCCGGCCATTTTTAAAGCGTCGTAAGTAATAAAGACAACATTATTACTATCATTCTCAATTTGGTTCAAGCGCTAGCAGACTTGTATTAGTACTAGGAGAAATTTACCCTTTCACTGCTGACGACGTTTCCATATACCAGTAACTATGATTTTTTCAAACGCAGTGCGTTGGTTTTGTTGCTGAAGTTTTGAGAGCATTTTCAGTTCAATTGGTTATGACAATGTTCTCATGTCACTGGAAGTTTGTTTGGAGGTAAAATATTATGAAAAATATACAACATTTTCTACTGAAGGATATCAAAAAAAGTTCTCACATGAGTTAGGGTCCATATAGCTAAAAGGTGCATTTCTACCAGATAAAACAGCAATTAACGTTTGCCTCTGCCATAACTTACTCTAGTTCACGGAAGAGATCTTGGATTTTTTTTTTTCAGAAAGCTTCTTCTACTACTAGTCCGATGCTTTGCTTTTAGTTCATCCTAGGACTTACGGAGAGGAACGACAAAACTAAATTGGCAAAACTTTTGGCCACGTTTTTGGAAATACCTTTAGTGTGTTCAGAAAAAGTAGGTAATGTAGCTACTCTTTGCTTTGACCGAACTTAGGGACTCGCCGTTGAATATGCCTGTAGTGTGTTCAGAAAGAACTAGGGTAACGGAGTGCTCTTGCTGACTAACTCTGTAAATGGTATCATATCAGGTTGGTGCGATTGTAATGTCCGATTAAAAAATATATAAGCCAAAAAATATATGTCTTAGTTGGCGTACCACGGTAAAATGGGCTACATTTAAATATTATGTAACTATATAGTGGACCCGTGCGTGAAAAATTCACGCAATAACCTATACGTTTGCCTAATGCCTCTAAGCCGGTGCGGAATCTCCTCTTCTCTTATTTGCTTTTTAATTTTCTTCTTTTCTTCATTAATCCTTTGTCGTTCTGTCATCCTTAGGTCTTTTA
>LQNS02278082.1:7437423-7459143 GCA_001587735.2 Parhyale hawaiensis | reverse complement strand
TGACACCGAACGTATAAATATATATATATATTTATAAACACACGACGGTCATTCTTAGTATTAGATTAGATTTCCATGGTGGTAATGGTAGGGTTCTCTAAAACAAAAGCCTTCAGTAATCCGGAATCATGTTTTTCATATTTTTTTTACTTTTCTTCCAAGTTAAATCACTCACCGCTTCGGAAGCGAGAAACCCACCTCCTGCAACTTCTTCCATTCACTACATCAGCCTGATAAGTGCTCTGAATAGATTTTACTGCCGCACTTGCATCAACACCTTCATGAAATTCGTCGAATAAACCTTCTCTTAAGTGACCGTTAGGTAGGAAAAAATGGGGCATAGTTTTTGAAAGTTATGAGCAAACATCAGATAATCTCAAAGAAAAAGATACAAATAAAACTCAAGAGTTACTTTATATCTACGAAAGGAGGTTAAAAAATTGATAAAGTCGTTCTGAAAAATTTGTGCTGTAAATCGGACATTACTCTTGCCCCATCCTTCTAGGTTAACGTAAAAGATCCTTTGTCTTATAAACGATAGCCTAGGCTGGCGTCCTTAGTCGCTTGGTGACGGTCTACCTACACCAAGGATGTAGCCTGACATTGGCAAACTGACCGAGGGGGCCAGAACTGTTTCGGCCTCAGTTCTGCCCAGCGAATAGGCCTCGTGTGGTCTCGACTGAGCAGCAAAGCTGGGCTGCAATAATGTCCATCGTAATCCCATCAATCAGGGACAGGATTACATTTTACGCTCCAGCCACAGTGCCGAGGAATGAGCAGATTTAACCTTTTTTGAACTAGCCGACTGAACAATTTGAACACTTTTGGAAATTTTTTTTTTGTAGTGCGTGTGAAACTTTTTCTGAGTGTCATGTAGGTACTTGAGAAAATATAATTTATCAGACACTTGGTTTTTTAGTATCTTTTAACGGACTGGACTAGACAACATGTATTATCACACGAGATAGGTGCTCACGGGAAGCTCCGAACTTTTTAGAAAATAGAAAATGAGAGCTAAGTAGCTTGCTAACTTTATACGGTCGTTAAGTTTTCAAAAATTGCATTGGTCCATTATAAGTATATATAGGGGAATTACCCAATTGCCGAACTAACCGTTTTTCCGAACAGTTATTATTTGATGGGATTATTATTTTCACCTATCAAATATGACTGTTTGTTCGGATATAGAGTTACTTCGGCAATTGGGTTATTCCCATACTTATCTAACAACCCTAACAGAGTTTTTCGCCGTGCAGAAAGCTGTTTTACGATATTAATTAAGCTTTTGCTGCGGCAACGAATTCTGTAAGGAAAGTTCGTATGTTCGGCTCTTGACTCTCTCCTCTAAGTACAAATTTTCCTAGAAATAACACTATTTCAAAAAGAAATTTCAGGTCCACCTGACGGGTGAGATTCAACCGTGTTAATACCAAGTTATGTTACCGCTCTATACACAGGCTTTTCTTCCCGTTGGAATACAACCGGGGAAAAACCACTGAAGCAATCCAACCAGTACCAATATGTGGCTTCGTACAGGTCGGATTGAAGAATATTATTTTGTTCACCTGGGAGTATGAACCTGAGCAGTTGTAGTTCAATTGCTAAAATGCGTTGCACATTCTGTCGTTGCAACGCATGACAGATTTTTATTTTATTAAGTTATTACCTTCGCCGAGGAGGTTATGTTTTTGTCGAATTTGTTTGTCTGTCACTAAAATAGCTCAAAAGTTATGGATCTGTATGAAATTTAGAGGGATTGTTAGGTATATTAGGAGGAATAGATGATTAACTTTCGGTGAAGATCCGTTCAACCGTTTGTTTGTCTGTGTGCCTCTATTGTTGTTGTTATCGTAATTCAAAAACTTATGGAGGGATCGTTATCAAACTTGCAGGAATTATCGGGAATGTTACCATAGAAGCAAATAACCAATTTTTTTCTTAATCTGTATGTCCGGTTGGCTCTATGTTTGTTTTCATATTAGTCTGTAACGTAACTCAAAAAGTTATGGACTGATAATGTTAAAAGCGGGTTAGAAATGTTAAAAGGGACAAATAACCAAAATTTGGTGATATCAGTTTGTCTGTTTGGGTGTTTGACTACTGTTTGTTAGAACATGGCCTAACTCAACAAAATAAATGCGGATCTTCAGGTAAATCACAGAAACTGTTAGTATTGTCAAGAGGCACAAATGACCCAAATGTTGTTGATGATGGAAAGGAAATCTTAGTTTCTGGACCATTTTGAATTTTTTGTTAACGTTTTGCTTGGTGAAGGCATTGTGCCGTTAAAATTCAAAGCGGTCCACAAACTAAGATTTCCTTTTCATCATCACCAAAATTTGGTCATTTGTGCCTCTTGACACTGCTAAATAATACGTGTCGTAGGTTTTAAAAGAGCACAGGACCGCGTCTTAATCGTTTGACTTTGCTATGTTAGCTATCAGAGCGCTCAAATTTTATATTAGTCAGTTTGGCTTCTAACAAAGCGGTTTGATCCTGTGGAAAAATTGCATGCATTTGTTTTCTTCGATGCACTAATTTTGGCGACATGATTTCAGTGCTACTTTTTACATCATCCAGTTGGGATTACTATCATTGCAGTCCAGTTTTGTTGCAAAATTACTTCTATCCTCGCTGATATACTGACCTTGGCGTCGTAATTTTAGTGCTTTTCTTTGTCGTCCATCTCGGCTTGCTAATACTAGCGACCCAATTTTATTTTCACCGAATTTGGAGGCACGAATCTGTCGTGTGGAAATTTGAAATTTATCACTAAGCTGGCGACACACGCGTGTTATGGCTGCTCTGTGCACACACACACACACACACACCTACTCGTTCTTTACCCCGCACGCTCGCTCGCTTTTTTAACTCTTTGTAAACTTTACATTGAGACCCTAAAGCTTCTGAAAAATTTGCCGGCGCTTCTGAACTTTGCTGACATAAACCATACGAGCGAGAGGGCTTTTGGCTCCACTAGAATAACTTCCTATGAATGTCTTTAGCCAAGTTCTCTATTGAGCAGTTTCTTACTGAATGAACACGATTTAGTGATCATTTGTCCTTCTTGACTTCTAAACTTGGGGTGATGAAACATACTTCTGAGGTGGAGTATATCAGCGTTAAGGAAATTTTGTCAGTGAATACTAAGTCCCGATGATCCTGGGCGAAATGTATGACTATCATTTGTCCTTCTTTACTTGAGAATCTGCGGGCGATGGAAAGTAAGATAATGAGGTTGAAAGAGAATGAGGTTGAAAATACGAGTGAAACCTCAGCCTATAGTTAGGTCTGTGACACATTTATCTGTCGTTACCTAAAAACTGCTCATGAGAGACAAACTTTAAAGGTTAAAAATAAAGTAAACCCTTCCCTAGCCCATTGTTACCTCTCTGGGATATTTGTATTTCATTACCTGTAAATGTGCCGGTAAAGGTAAACGCTAGATGTGAATAATATCAGTAAATTCTTAGCCTCAGTTAGAACGTAGAACTCGGGGATTTTTTTTTTTTTTCCTCGCAAGTTTCAGAAACAAACTGGTTAGGTCTGAGTGCATTTTAATGATAATGGAGTGCATTTAACTAAATTCGCATTTCTTGTTCCTGCTCGCTCTAAACACTTTATGACCCTTACAATGCACTGAGGACTCTTGACGAGTGCGCTAGTTTTTCATATAAATGCACCTTTGCTAAGCAGTTAGCAGCTACGTTTATTGTGCTATGACCCCTTGCAGTATAAATTGAAGCTTCTTTCTTATTAAAAGGCCGTCTTCATTTCAGCGCACGGTGGAGTTTTCAATTGCATACAATGGAGTAAAACTTAAGCTTCTGCTGGGATGGAGCGGGGACGCTTTCTTGAGCTCAATAGCATTAGAGTCCTTTTTGATAAAAATAAATTAAATTACATAGAGACGCTGCCTTTCTTGGCTATCTTTGCAGTTAATTGCGGCGTGAAGCTAATCCTGTTCCCTTCAGTATTCGAGCAGGTGCAGAAAAGTTCACGGTATCAGTCCCTTAACCTCGTTTGTGCCTGAAACGTTCAAGGTATCGATTCCTTAACCCTATTCATGCCAGAAAAAGTTCATAGTATCAATCTCTTAACCCTCTTCATGCCAGGAAAAGTCCACAGTATCAATCCCTCAACCCTATTCATATCAGGCTTTGTTATGTCGCTGCAAGGTTCTTCTTCCTATTGTATTTCGAAGGAAATTCCTAAAAAATTCACCTGGTGCTAATAAGGTGAAGAATCCACCTTAGTAATCTCTCGTGAAGAAAATAATTCAAGTTGTGTTTGTAAAGTAATATGAGTTTCTCTTACGGGCTTTTAATCAAATTTTAGCCCTATAAAGAAAGTTGAGTCCGATTGTAAATGAGTTATGGGCAAGATTGTTTTGTCGATGACTCATGTTCGCTAGTAAAATGCTGAATATAATTAAGTTAAATGCTTGTATTGCATAAAATGAGTTCTCTGTAGAGGAGTCATGTTATCTCCGCTGTAGAGAAGTCATGTTAGCCGATATAATTTAGAACATAACTTAAGAAAGTAATTGTATTGGAAATGACTTATTTTGCATTAAAATAATTTGGAATGTAATTTGGGAAAAGGTTTGTTTTGGGAACTCCTTGAGACTAGCGTTTGTCCTTCTAAAGTAACAACCTATAGTTACTGACTGTCAGTCTAAAGTATATTACTCTTGTCAATATCTCCCTTGCAGCTGAGCTGAACTGCCAGTGCGAGCTAGAACTTCATTAAGATTGCAACAGTCAGGCTTTGTTTATCTTGCGTACAACATGTGAGAAATGAGCCAGAAGAGAAGTGTAATATTGCGAGATAGCTCTGTGTGTGTGTGTGTGTGTGTGTGTGTGCAGTGGCTTGTTTCTTCTGAAACGTTTTCTCTTGCTGCAAATATTTCGTGCTTTTGCTGCGTCTCGTTGCGAGCGCGTGGCCGGTGCTTTACTTGCTACGTATCAGGAATTGTTGTGATGTGGCACAAGCTTCAGTGAATGGTTCGAAATATGTTTATATGCCCTCTTCAATCGAAATTTGACCGTGCAAGCTGATCCCAGTAATTGTGTCATTTTTGACGTGCTGTGGTATCCTGCATTTATTTGTTTAATTGATGGTGTTATCCAATCTAAAGCCCTCAGCTCCTATCATCCCCCCCCCCCGCCTTCATGATATCACAATTGAAATTCGGAGAAAATTCACCAATCTGCTGCAGAACGTTAAAATATAATCTCCTGCTTAAGCCGGGTCCACACTATACTCATATATTTCCTCGTCTGCATTACAAAGTGTTCGACCGTACTGTCGCGCCGTTGCAAACACTGCTGACGCGCACTGGTAGAATTGTTCAAGTGTTAGCCCTCATGGCAGCTGGCCTTTACCTAGCGTCACTAGTTAAGATTTTTATATCACCTTGAATCTCTAGTTCATCAGATCTCAAAACGATGAGCACTTTTCTCTTGTTGACGAGGAAGCAAGACAGCATTCGGATGAGTCACGGTGTGTGACGGCGACGAAAGACTACAGTGGGAATCCCGGATGAGGGCAATCGGTGAAACGAACATTTTCTGCTGTTGGAAGAAGCGTCAAGGATCCCTATTAACTTCCATGCTATTTTTGCTACTGCTGATTTATTTCCACTCTGATTCGCTACAAGTCATTCGATGCTGTTGGTTCCTGGAAGAAATATCTGGACTCGTCTAAAATTCCTGAAATCACGGTGCTATTTTTTTACCATCAGCTCGCGGTTCCCATGCGATGGACTCGATGAGGTCGACCTGATTGCTTGGGGGCAGTGTTGCCAGATCCATTGCCGCGCATCCCCTCGTCTTCTCGGGAAAACCCGCTAAATTGAATTGTTTCTCCGCTAGGTTTTTCGTGCTGATGTTCTGTCTTTTAGTGATTTACGGTGAGACTGGGTTTATTTTTACCCGAATGCTTGAGTACCTACGATGTTCTTCTGAAGATGTATTGAGGAGTAGGCCTATAGGAAAATAGAATTAAGGTACAGGCTATTGTTTCTTGCATCTTCGTACAAATAACAAAAAATCGAAAATATTTTTTCTAACATAGAGTTAGAATGGTTAAGTTTGCCTGTCTGTCCTATGTTCTGGGGAGTTGCGCCCCATGGACCTCAGCCTGGGCTACGCCTTTGGAGCATTTTACTCGTGCCCCGTTCGCTTCCTTTCATATTCATATTGCTACTAATGATGTTTACTTCGTTCATCCTCTGCTTCCCCGAGTTGGTGTGCTCATGCGTGGTGATCAAGTGGGAGAACACCTTCGTGCATGGGTTCCACGTTTCTCTTTACATACCGTCCTGTATGCCCCTTGCTCTTTCCTCTGTTATATAGTTCTGCTCGGAAACGGAGGCTTAAACTTCCTAACCATAAATAACTAATTAACACTCTTGTGCTTGGGTTCCACTTTTTTCTTAACGTAGAATAATGGTCCTTCCTTTCCTGTTTGGAATCGTCGGTTGTGCATCCAAGGAAGCTGATATAAATTCCCCGAACAGAGTTTTCGACCCCCCCCCCCCCAAATAAAAAAGCTGAAACCGTGAAAACAGCTGTTCGGGGGTGTTACAAGTATTATGATCCTGTTCAAGAATAACGTTGATCCTACGGAAATTAGATTTTAGGTAGAACATAGAGAGTGAAGGGCTTAGCGTATCCAAGATGGTGCCGCAGTTTTTCTGTTATTGTTATTCTTAAATTACACTAGACTGGCGACGTGGGAACGAAGAAACTCCATGAGGTTGACGAACCCCCGCGCAACCAGTCCAGCGAGCGAAGAAAAAAAGATAGAGAAGATCCGAGACCACAGATTAGCTCTGTGCACAGATCGCTTAAAGCTGCCAGTTCCCGCACCAGCAAAGACAGAGCCATCAAGACTATTCCAAACATCCACACACGATGGAAAAAACGAACGCGAATACTGGCCCGTATGGCATCGTAACGGTTCCAAGCCAAACCTAGGAAGAGCACCGGTACGCCGAGTATACCTCACCCGAACAAATGGCTCAGGAAGAAAATCAGACAGTGTTTTTTTTTTATTGAATAACTCCTAGCGAATTCGTTGAATGGGTGAAGTTTGGGGCGGAATTTTTCGTTCTCAATGCGAACAAGTCATGCACACATGCACAATTTCGGGAAATCAGAGGCATTTATTCGTTATCTTAGGGAGATGCGCCAGAGGAACTCGGGCATTCGCCCGAAACGTTCCGATTGGTTGACTGATTGTATAGTGGAGCCTGCAGCTATGGCAGTTTCAGCTACGGTGCAGGAGGTACCCTACAAGTACCATGTTATTCGTATAGGACATACTGGATTAAAATAATAATGTAGTATTGCGCTAAACTAACAGCATCTCTGCTCCAATTTATTCAAATTGTAAGTATTGTACGCCTTTTTAGCATTTTTCTGCATTCGTATAATGATTTGTATTTATTTGTTTCTTAATACTGGGTGGTCATTTTTGTATTTATTATTATGTCTAATTCAATTTCTTCGATACGTAGGCCTTTTTGATTAATATGGTGCTGCTTAGCGTTTTACTTTCAGCTGTGTATAGCATTGAATTTTCATGCGTTGTAGGTGTAGTAAATACAGCTGCCTGTAATTACATACTATTTCAATATCGAAAGTTTGTTACTAATTTATGCAGTGCTTTTGGTCGCGTTTAGGGAGTAGGGTTACGCGTAACTGAAGCCAACTCGCTTGGATCACTTCTTTCGATACCAGTTGAATTATAAGTCGCCCAGCCAGCTACAGCGTATTTATTTTTTATTCCACAGAAAAAAAGCGTAAAATATGCTGGCAAATTTATTTCAGTTTTTCCATGGGGCTGGTACACTAATCATTAGCTCATTTTCCATGAAATAAAACCCCGAAAAAAAAAAAACAGAAAATAATCAGAGAAATTTCTTACCGTTTTTTTATCCAGAGTCTGGTACCCTAGTCATTAAATCTTTTTTCCTCAAAAAAAAAAAAAAACTCCCTAGAGCGGAAAAGTTGCGGCAAGTCGGCAGCTCCGCAACAATCCGCCGCGGCTCTTCATTTTCCGGCTGATTTTGCTTGCGGGATTTCACTCCGGTCAGCATCGCGCCAATATCAGATGACCACGGCCGCTATTTGTTCCCCCGGCAATCCCGGACAGTCTTCAATTTGTTCTCATTGGTTCCTTATGAAAGACAAGATGTTACCGAGAACCTCGATATTGATAGCGCCCCGGTCTTATTGGAAGACGGGCGGCGATAGATTCTCGTCAGTGATCTGTAGATTTCATGCCCGCTCCCTGAAGCTGTTGTATCGATTGTGATCCATTGACTTTATGCTGAAACCCTGAAACTGTTATTGTCGTCGATCTTACAGGCCCCGAATGGTATTCTTAGTAAAGTAAATTGTTACTGAACCCGTCTCCCATATACCTATGAAATTTTTCTACTGCCATCGCAGAGATTGCTCCAGCGTCTCTGCATTTAATGCACTTTCGGAACCACATTCGCTCGAGCATCCCCGTACTTTTCCCTTGGACTGCCACATTTACTACAGCATCGCCGTATTTATTCCCTTGGACTGCCACATTCGCTACAGCATCGCCGTATTTATTCCCTTGGACTGCCACATTCGCTCCAGCAGCCCCGTATTTATTCCCTTGGACTGCCACATTCGCTACAGCATCGCCGTATTTATTCCCTTGGACTGCCACATTCGCTCCAGCATCCCCGTATTTATTCCCTTGTACTGCCACATTCGCTACAGCATCGCCGTATTTACGCCCTCACATTCCTTCGCTCTTCTGCTGTGCGTGCGCAGCGCTGCAGCCTCACCGCATTTCTACAGTTCAAAGCCCAGCACCGGGGGCCTCCACCAAAGTTTGTCTGTGTGCGAGGCCGCGGATGCAATAGTAATTTAGCCGGAGTCAAGCCGGCTAACGACCTTATATGCCGCCTGTAATAGTTACTTGCTGCTCTCGAGGTATTCCCGAATAATAGCTTGGACGTCCAAGGAGATCAGACGCTCGCTGGGNGCGAGGCCGCGGATGCAATAGTAATTTAGCCGGAGTCAAGCCGGCTAACGACCTTATATGCCGCCTGTAATAGTTACTTGCTGCTCTCGAGGTATTCCCGAATAATAGCTTGGACGTCCAAGGAGATCAGACGCTCGCTGGGACCTTAGCAAACGCCCATCGAAGAGCTCGCTTCCAGGTCCTCATGACCCGGCGATGGCTTCTTGGTGGTGCTTTCCAGTGCAATGTTCCAATGTGCCTCCAGTTCTATTTGTAATACCATTTTTACTTATGATAATTCCATACTTATTGTTTAGGGATATCTTGCCAGTGGTGTATTCTACTGTAGCTGCAGCTTTGTTTGTAAAATATCATTGATTGTAATATTCTACCGTATTCACTGCTTAGGAATGACTTTCTAGTGGAAAATTCCAATGTACATGGAGTCCATTGTGTAATACTTGTAGTTGTGCTATCATTATCTGAAGATTTTTACTTTAAATTGTTGGGTATTTTTCGCTTTGAGTGTTCTAATTTTTATGCATTTTAATTACAGTACCATTTACTACCACCGAGGCTCCGGCAAGAGGTAATGCTTTTGCCGGGGTTCGTCTGTTATTCTATCTGTTTGTTGGCGAAATAACTGGAAAAGTTGTGGAATGATCTTCATGAAATTTACTGAAGCTGTCCGGAATGCTAAGTGGAAGAGATGATTAAGTTTTTGTGATGATTTATCCCTTTGTTTGTCTGTTAGCAACATAACTGGAAAAGTTGTGGATGGATCTTCACGAAGCTTGCAGGAACTGCTAGGAATGTTACGAGAAATACTGTTAAATTTTGGTAATGATCCATCATGGGCGTTTGTCTGTGTCTATTATTCAGTCTTTTTCTAGGTATTTCGTTTCAAGGCGGAGGCTTGCGCTCTCGGAGTGCAGTTATAATTTTACTTGTGATAATGTTGTGTGAAGAAAATTTTTGTGATTCTTCGTCGAGTATTATGAGTTATCGTGCACCGGCAGTTGCGCGCGTCACAATTCCACGCGGAACTGCTGTTGCGATGCCTTTATTACTGTGAAATATTTACCACGCTACTTGCGGCTCACTTGCAGAGCAGATTGATCGTAACTTTTAGGCGGCCTTAATGGTATTTCAACTCACTCTTAATTTCGGACAGAATCTTAAACGTTAGCAGTTTAAAGTTACTATCCTTTGGTAAATTATAAAATTGAAATAAAAGTCGACACGAACTAATATTAAAATCTGACGTTACGGGAACCTTCTCCCATTTTCAAAAACCTAATAAAATCTTGTACGGGTACCTAACAAAATTTTTTTTATTTAAGAAGACCTAAATTATGATGGTGTTAGCAGGGTGGGACCTAGAGGGCGAATGACCACGGTGCGCTATGGGGTCCTCATATAAGCGTCGAGCGACACGGGAAGCGGAGGAAAAACGGGCGAGTACAGTCGGAGGAAAAAGCGTCAGCCATGGTTGTGACGAGTGGTGCAGCTGTAGTCATTATAATACGGCGGGAAGAAAATGAACATGTACAGTTATGGGGGAAGAAAGTCTGTCCTGCACAAAGAGCGGACGCACCAAGCTGCGAGCAGGGGCCGGGCGCCAGCTCCCGTACAGTCGGCAGATGTGCAGTTAGTTAGTCGGGGATAGTGTGAAGAGGTACAGCTGAGGTCATAATGTTGAGGTTAGGTCTTGTTCTATGGATATAAAGAGATTCTAATGTTGTGAGTTCGATTGTATTAGAGGAGGCAATGATGATTGAGAAGTCATTTTTGCTTATAGGATGGTCATTTTGCTCAGCATGCATGTTCATTTTCTTCCCGCCCTATTATAATGACTACAGCTGTACCACTCGTCACAACCATGGCTGACGCTTTTTCCTCCGACTGTACTCGCCCGTTTTTCCTCCGCTTCCCGTGCCGCTCGACGCTTATATGAGGACCCNCCATCGAAGAGCTCGCTTCCAGGTCCTCATGACCCGGCGATGGCTTCTTGGTGGTGCTTTCCAGTGCAATGTTCCAATGTGCCTCCAGTTCTATTTGTAATACCATTTTTACTTATGATAATTCCGTACTTATTGCTTAGGGATATCTTACCAGTGGCGTATTCTACTCTAGCTGCAGCTCTGTCAGTAAAATATCATTGATAGTAATATTCTACCGTATGCACTACTTAGGAATGACATTCCAGTGGAGAATTCCAATGTACATGGAGTCCATTCTGTTGTTCTATCATTCTCTGAAGATTTTTACTTTATATTTTTGGGTATTTTTCGCATTGAATGTTCTAATTTTTATGCATTTAATTGCAGTACCATTTACTACCTCCGAGGCTCCGGCAAGAGGTTATGCTTTTGCCGGGGTTCGTCTTTTATTCTATTTGTTTGTTAGCGAAATAACTAGAAAAGTTGTGGACTGATCATGATGAAATTTACTGAAACTCTCTGGAATGCTACGTGGAAGAGATGATTAAGTTTTGATGATGATTTATCCCTTTGTTTGTCTGTTAGCAAATAACTGGAAAAGTTGTGAATAGATCTTCACGAAGTTTGTAGGAACTGCTAGGAATGTTACGAGGAAAACTGTTAAATTTTGGCAATGATCCATCATGCGCGTTTGTCTGTGTCTATTATTCAGTCTTTTTCTAGATATTTCGTTTCAAGGCGGAGGCTTGCGCTATCGGAGTGCAGTTATAATTTTACTTGTGATAATGTTGTGTGAAGAAAATTTTTGTGATTCTTCGTCGAGTATTATGAGTTATCGTGCACCGGTAGTTGCGCGCACGACAATTCCACACGCAACTACTGTTGAGATGCCTTTAGGCACTTAATTATAGAATGATAATTTTACTGTGATATATTTACCACGCTACTTGCGGCTCACTTGCAGAGCAAATTGATCGTAACTTTAAGGCGGCCTTAATGGTATTTCAACTCACTCTTAAATTCGTACAGAATCGTAAACGTTAACAGTTTACATATGCTTGCTAGGGTAGATTCCTTAGAGGGTATTTTACCAGAAGTGTTATATTGGAGTTGATGTCATTGCATCCTATCAATACATTTTTCCATCCAATTGCCGTGTATTATAGTCTACAGTTTTCATTTATGCGTCGGTGTCAATTGAATTGTTCGATGACAGTACACTGTATGTTCTACCTGAAATTCAGATACGTGTCCCTATCAGTTAGTTTTGACCCTTGTTCTAGCTGAATAGAGCCTATCCTGATCTAGCCTATCCTATTTTCAACTAACTTAACCTATCCTTGCACATATATGTACTGAGGTATTTCACTTACTATTCTGGGACTTTTTGTTCTTATAACTTGCATAACCCCCCCTCTCCCTTCACAGTATTCTGGGAGTCAACTTGAACTTCCAGCGCACATTATGGAGTATGAGGAACGTTCATTTTTCCGTTTTCATTGTTACAGTGCCGGGCCACACTTGCATTCATACTCACAACTTGATGCGAGGATGTGCTGCTAACACGTCGTAGTGCTACCGCTTTTTAGTATGTCTTGCAACGAAGTGTGAGCTGCATATGCTCGCATCAAGATTGTGAGAATAAATGCAAGTATGACTCGTTACAATTATTCGTTGCCTGATCCGTTCCAAGTACGCTGGATATGCCTCATCACCGAACGTTTGAGCGGTAACAGCTGAACCCGAATTGTGTAGTGATAATCTGTAATGTGTTGAATTTGAAAATATGTTCTATTATTATTATTCCAAGGCGTTTTCGATTTGCTTCTGGCGAAACTATCGCATGACTGAGAATGCTTCATAAAAATGATGACATTGCCGCGGAAATTTGAATGCTGTTACGATTAGCCTTCGTTGTCCAAGTTAAATTAAATTTACTAAGGAATATTACTGTTTGTCAAGTGACAATATAGTCCTCGAGTTAGGAAGAGTTCCGTACCTACTGTACTCATTTGTGGACCTAATAATGAGTGCTGTTCTTTCCAAAAGTGATATTTAATTGAGGCAATAAACTGTTAATTTACAAATTGACACTCACTGTACATTGCTAATAGTGCTATCGCTGTGAGAATTACAAGTCTCTGTGGATATAAATGGATTGAAGGGTTAAGTGTGGCAAGCCAAAGGTTCTTACCTTAACATAATTTTTGGGAGCCTCAGAATTAGCTGTTCTACGATATTCTGTCTGCGATGGGATCATCCTAGGATTTTACTAGGGTAGCTATAGTTTCTGAATACAGATTGTGTGCCCCATTCTTCAAATACCACGCTATACTACGTCGCACTGCATCAACTCCAACAGCCTGTCTCCGCCAATAGAGATAAATGGCAAGTTCAAACTTTACTATAGCCTGTTATGGTGGGCCCTAAGACCGAGTCATCTCTGTGAGTGCCGTAATCCTTGGCAAATGTTTGCCCTGCAAGCGTCAGCCCTGCTCTTTAACTGATGCTGTTACCGGCGCATTAAGTGCAGTTCGCGTAATAGATCTTATTGCGTGCCATAATTACCTCTTCGTATGTTTGTGCTGATCTCCCTCTTCCATTCTGACGTTCTCTTCTCATGCACCGTCAATATCCGTGTATGGTTCTCCTCATTTTACTTCATGTACTGATTATTCCTTGTTACTTCACAGTAGCTCGGTGCCGGGGATGCTGTGTTGACACTGAAGGTCACTGGTTCGCTTCCCCCTGTCAAACAGAGGAACCCTTGTTTCTCTTGATGTGCTCGGTAGTGCCCCGATGCTGCTGCGGGGGTACTAACCCTGACAACGAATAGGCATGGACGGTAGTCGCAGGTCGTCGAACAATAGCCGTCAGTCGTTTGTACTAAAGGTCTTTACAATCTGTGTTCGACTCCAGCCTTACACTTCTTGGGCCAGTTGGCATTTATCTGCAGCACGACTCAGTGCTTGTGGTTTTCTTAGTAGGGGGTGCGGTCAGGTTGAATTTACCTTTATACCTAGGAGAAATTGAAGAAAGACGAAACAGAAATTATGCCTTCGTATAGGAAGCAGTAAAAAATAAATCAGCACTGGGCACTTATGTTGCTATTATTATTATATCATTTCGACTTCTCAGTGAAATTTGAGATTGTTCTTTTGTAAAATATATTAATGCAATATTTGTTCGGCAATCAATATTTTCATTTTCTATATTATATCCCGTAGGTACCAAGTTAACTTGTTCAGTGAGATTCAGGAAGTCCTCGCTATGTATCTTACTCGTTCTAATGCAATAATTTCTTTTTATTTAGGTGCAAAACTTTTAGGTCCAGGTACCGATATCTGTTCTCTTGAACCAGCAGTAGATATATCGAACGTCTGAAACTGATTATTTTGGACCTAAACCACGCACTACATGAAGCTAACACACCCTACGTATAACGAGCAATTCCTGTACTATTATTCTTCATTATCAATGTAGATCCGCTTTATATTAATTTTGCTTGCAAACAATAAGTTTTCCATTTTACACCAATGCCGTGACGTGACCTGATGTTGGTTTTCGCTGCGGCATTGTAATTTGCCTATTGACTGTGCAGAAATTGCGTATTTTTCCGCAGTTTTCCAGCTATTTCTTTCCTAGCCGCCATCCAATTGCACAGGACCTGCTGTGGCGTCCAGCAGAATGCAATTAAGTGTCGCCGCTCCTGCATTATTCATCCTCCTAAAAAATTGCCCGAGCCCTAAATCTCTGGTCAATAGTCTGTTCTCAAGCGCCGTCGNTAGCCGCCATCCAATTGCACAGGACCTGCTGTGGCGTCCAGCAGAATGCAATTAAGTGTCGCCGCTCCTGCATTATTCATCCTCCTAAAAAATTGCCCGAGCCCTAAATCTCTGGTCAATAGTCTGTTCTCAAGCGCCGTCGCCGCCCTCCCTTTTGTGCAACACGCGTCCGACAGCACCGAACTTCCGGCTGTCCGAATAACACCAAAACTTTCCGCCAATTAACATTAGTGTCTCCTCATTTTTCAAAGTTATTGTCACGGCCGAGAAACTTGGAAAAGCACTTCGTTACGCCGCTCGCTCTGTTATACACACAACAGTGGCTCTTCCTATACATACACCCTCCTTGCTTCCTCCTCCTCCTCTGCTACAAGCTGTACAGTCTCACCGACACCACCTCCTCTACAGACTGCCCGCCGTACCGTAAATTCCCTTGCTTTTTAGAAGCCAAACTTATTGAGAGCCCCAATGTTTCTGCCGCTGCCAAGATATGTGCTAGATCTGGTCGAGGGCTTCTGTTCAGAATTGGACTTGTACGAGTGTCTTAACAAAGGAACATCGACAGCATCCTCGCTGTAGCACATGATGTGTGCAGGCAGACTCTTCTGCTTCTCTTTTGTGCGATGATCAAATTCTAGTGCTGGTCATTGATATTCTAATGACTGTATGGCTTCCGTCTGCCTGAATATCTGGCCCAGACGTCGGGTGTGACTTTCCGTTGATTTTCTTGTAAAGAGCAGTTTCGGTCCGCACATTTTTTAAGGATGTCGGGTATGCTTTTCCGATGACTTCCTAACTAAGAACTATTAGTGGTTAATATCGGCATTGGTCCACTTATAAAATTTTACTCATTGTGCCACGTACTATTTTTTGATGAAAGAGTGCAAGGCTTCCAGATACGTGACAGCTCAGATACGATGTCACGTAACTTCTACACTCATCACTAGGCCACCGCTTCATATGACAAACGGTCTGCGAATGACGCACTGCCATTTATGTTTGTTTCCCCAGAAATAAGAGGGAATTTGAAGCTGGGCGTGACGCTCTTTATCGGCGCCATGCGTCATCTTAACGGCTGCCGCCTGCTTGTTTTGCTGCTATTTTTTTCAACGCCAGCAGCTGATATATTTTTATTGCTCTTGACTTATGTAGTTAGCTTTGTGTGGATCTCGCTGAGGGAAATTTTAAAATATTCGGTGAGCATTCCTGGTAGAATGTGTTACTTCGAGTTATAGCTATATGGCAAAAATGTAGATGATCCTTGATCATTCCTATTGAAATGTGTTTGTTGTGATACAAAACCGTTCTGGATTTTATGAGGGAAAATTTCTATACATTTGTTGTTTATACCTACTGAGTCAGCATCACAAGTGTTTGTTTATATATGAATGGTATACCTTTTGGCATGCTTTTGATTAGATGTAAAGCCGTTGAAGGGTGGAAGAAGGGAAAATTACTTTGAGTTGTAAAGTATTTCTGCAAAACTCTAGTGACGTGCGAATAACATACGTAAAGAAATTTGTTGAACATAGTTTTCAGCAAGTTTCTGTAGGTACAAGTATCTTCATTGTTGAACCTGATTTCTCCAAGCCCTCAACCGAGTTTAGCCGATGTTATTGCAATACGGACGTGAAATTTTGCGCTCGTTGTACTGGCGCATTTCCCTTTGATGTTAATTTACAAGCGCCGATTGCAAATAATCCGCAGCAACGATGCGGCGCGGGCGAGCCGCTCACAGTTTCGAACGCAACCACCAAAAAAATCCTTGGCGACCCTTGCTTTGTTGCTTAAGTTCGTCAGTGCTTAGATTTGCGTTGTTGCCTTGGTATCGAATACTTTACACATGTGTTATTCCTTACTTAGGTATACTTGGATTTGTTTTTCTTTCGTTTGACAATACTTGGAAGTGTTGTTGCTTTCGCTTGGTAATGCATTTGGATCTGCGTCGTTGCTTCGGTTTGGTCAGTGTTTGGATCGGAGGCGGCGCTATTATTCTTAACTCGTACATTTTTCATTACCATTTTATGTTGGCAACTGTTGCGTACAACATGAACCCAGCCACTGGGCGAGCTGAGGTACATCAACGGCTTCTTTCCTTCTTCCTCCTCATACTGATCATGTTTCCTTGCTGTTCTTTTTCTTCTTTCATGCTATTTATTGCTCGGTGCTTTCATAACCCGAAATATTAATAATGCTTCATTGGGGACAGTAAATCACGACAGTATATCGAACACGCACTGTAAAGTCACTGCCTTATCTTCTTATTCATACGATCACTACTATTGACCGTATCGTATTTATTATCGTTGTCATTTCATTAGCTGTGATTTCAAGTCCGTTAGGCTAGTTTGCGTCATGAATGTTGAGCAGCCGTTACGGGCATGAAGACAACGACGCTTGTGCTGTACATTGACCCCACCATTAGTTGAGGCTACGGCACCCATTAGGTTTATCCCTTCATAATCTGAAACATTTCGACTGTTATGCTTATTAGCTTCATGAAGGTTTAGAAGTCGCGACAGGCATCAAGCCAATGAAGCCTCTGCATTAAGCATATGCCGCAGCCAGNGTTTATCCCTTCATAATCTGAAACATTTCGACTGTTATGCTTATTAGCTTCATGAAGGTTTAGAAGTCGCGACAGGCATCAAGCCAATGAAGCCTCTGCATTAAGCATATGCCGCAGCCAGCGCACCAAATGCACCCGGGCGATGGGCCAAAAGTTAAGCAATGGAGCGGTGTCTTGCATATAAATTCTCTGCTTGTCACTGACAATGCTAAGTGTTAGTAATAAATGTCTACGCTGCTCTGCTCGCCTCTAATGTTATTGTTGCGAGTTTGTGATGGTGCAATGTCAGAGCGAATCTCTGTAAGTGGATGTTATTGCCCTGGTGCCTTGACGTCACTGAATCTCTGTAAGTGGATGTTATTGCCCTGGTGCCCTGACGTCACGAAATCTCTGTAAGCGGATGTTACAAGCTCATTGCATTGACGCCACTGAATCTCTGTAAGTAGATGTTATTGCCCCGGTGCCTTGACGTTACTGAATCTGTATAAGTGGATGTTTGTGCCCCTATGCCTTGGCGACGCTAAATCTCTGTTTGTGGGTTCTACGACCTATGTACAAAGGCTTTGAATGCTTTAAAACCTGATCGGTGTCTAGCTCTCTTCGACACGATGTCAAATCTTGTAACTCTCTGATATTGTGTCGCATTCATGTATATTCTTTTACACTTCCTGTTCTGCTTAGTGGGACTTAGGCCTAGCTGTTTTCTTTTTTTTTTTTTGTCAACACGGTACCAAATCTACGAAGTCTGACATCCTACAGTCTTTTTGACGAGTTGCCAAATTTCCTAAGTCGCGCTTATCGCATCTACGCAATCTTTCATCACTACCAAATCTAAGCAATCTGCCATAACGTATCCATATCGTCTTTGACACAGACTCAGCTTGGCGTGCGACATGATTACAGTCTTGCTCACGCGTACGAAATATTCTGTCTAACGCGCCACATTTGCGCAGTCTTAGACGCTGTAGCCTATGTGAAATCTACTTAACGTGACGTACTACTGTGTAATATGTCGGCGCTTTCTTTGACACGTACTAGATATGCTATGTGTTATATTTTACATCTGTATTCTGACACGCACGGTAGATAGGCTTATCCTCTGTTTGACGAACTACATCCATGCTACTTGCGACACCGTACCAGATCTTAATTTAACGTGTCATATCTACGCGTTCTTCGACACAGTACATCCACTTTTTTGGTACTATACCATTTACAGATCGATTTCACACAAATGAGCATCAATTTCGCATTTATGAAAATCAAATTCATACAAACGAAAATCAAATACTCACAAACGAAATTCAAATTTGCACAGATGAAATTCAGTTTCACGTAAATGAAAAATCAATTTCGCATAAACTTCCGTTTTTCATCAAAATGTGAAAATTATTTAAGGAAAATGTGCAACATAAATGATTTACGGCTATTGACCTTTTTGTGCTTTCATAATATTAATATTGCTCTCTTTGGTTCACTGCACAGACTAACCTAGAGCACTCTGAGAGCGCATACCTCCGCCTAGTGAGGTAACGGTAGCAAAAAATTCAAATTGGCTCTGAAACCATAATTTTCTTTGTATAAACTCCACAATCTGATCGTTTGTGCCTTTAGAAAATAGTAACAGCTTGTGCAATTTTCTTGAAGATCCGTTCATAACTTTTTGAGTTACACTGCTAACAAACGTTATCTGTTAAATTCACCGTGTGAGTTCTACTTAGTAAAGGAGTTTTTCACACAAATGAAATATTAATTTCTCTGAATTTTTTTTAAATTTACCTGTTCTTTCAAAAGCTGATAATGATGTTAAATCCACTCGAACTTTTTTGGAGTACTTTTGAAAGGTCACGTGAAGAGAAACCTGCGACAGAGAATAGTTGAATTATTCCTACCTCCAGGTAGAGAAGGAATGGCAACAGCAGAACAACGTATGAGGTGTCTTGAGAAACAGGCAGTGAATGCCAGAGGTAACATCACTACTGAGCAAACTTTGTGCAAGTATTATCCATTGGTTATTATATAGGTATGTCGGGAGGATCTGAAGAAGCTTGAGTCCATTTGGCCTGCAGTAGTTGAAGAACTTTGATACTGCACACTTGTTGATCTCTATTTTTTACGTTGAGTTAGTTGCGTTTTTCATGAGTGTCTTGCGGAGGGAAAGAATTGAAAACTGCTCTCCACGTCATAATCAAGTAGTCTCCTGTCGGTCAACGCAATGCGCATATTTTTTAAATGGATAATATTTAAGGTAAAACCATTACATGGAACAACAGTTTGAAGAAAGATAATTAGGATTTCATGAGATCGCTCGCTGATCATTTTTAATTAGTGATTCAAGCAGAGTTGGAATATATATATATGGACAAGTTTTATAAAACACCTTCTTGGCACTTTCTTGTACTTTGCATTGTATGTGTCAGCTTTAAGTTTTCATAAAAGCGAGACTTAGCAATATCCAATCAGTGTTAGATGTGTGACTGGATGAGCTGGCCTCTCGAAATATACCTATTTTGTTTAGGCCTATGACACTCAAAAAATCTAATCTAACAGTTTTTTGTCCCGTGGATGGATGAGCCTCTATCTGGATTATTGCGGGTGTTGACGGGGTGAGAAACTGTAAGATCTTCCAAGTTATTAACTACTCAGAGAAGACGGATGAGCTCCCTCATTTAAGGCAGTTTGCTAACATCCGCGTAGTAATGTTACCAATGGCATTCACTGCCTGTTTCTCAAGACACCTCATACGTTGTTCTGTTGTTGCCATTCCTTCTCTACCCGGAGGTAGAAATAGTTCATCTATTCTCTATCGCAGGTTTCACGTGACCTGTGAAAGTACTCCAAAAAAGCTCAAGTGGATTTAACATCATTATCAGCTTTTGAAAAGAATAAGTAAGTTAAAAATAATTTCAGAGAAATTAATATTTTATTTGTGTGAAAAACTCCTTTACTAAGTAAAACTCACACGGTGAATTTATCAGATATGAATAAGGACCAAGGCGTAAAAGTTGGGAATGAGCATTTTCTTGCACCACTAACTCCAGTCGTGAATGAGTTAGCTAAGCAATTTCGACAATAAAGGTAGACCTTCCTATTCCTTACCTATCACGAGCATCGACGAGTGTCTGAAACCGTGCGTTGCAGTCCTCGACTGTAAAAGCGCCCCGCCGAGCCCGCCGAGTTATGAACAGAACAATCAGAGCATTGTTCATTGCACAAATGCAGTGCAAATTAGCTCCCTTACTAATGGGCGAAACCACAGCCGCTCGGGTTCCCACTTCGAATCCTCCTTCTTTTCTCCGGCAATACAAATTGAAGTTAGCTTTATCTATCCAAACGAGAGTTGTCCCATTTGCGTGGGCCTCAAACAATTTTTCCAAATATTTTACTCGTTTTATGTTTGTTTTCAATTCTGTTGACAGTTGGATGATAAGACGTACAGCTTTCACCATAATCAGTTCTCCATGAAGCCAATTTTTCTCCGTATTTGTGCAGACGGTAAGACGGAATCTGTTCTTCACAATTACGACGAGCTGTGCTTTCATATACGCCTGACAAACTCTTCTTGTGTCCCTGGAGAGATCTTGTTGTACATAATCTTGAAGCGTAAGACCAACAATGATGAGATGCCACCAGCCAGTGTATGTCAAAGTACATACCCAGCATGAATCATAACGCAAAAATATGAAATTCCGACCAAACACTCATGCAACTTGCCTGATTTCGTTAACACATGGACAATGCTTAAAAAAATTGTGTAAAACCGGTATAAACGCACTGAGTTTGAAAACTTTTGTTTTTGTTTGAGAAAAATTGGTATTTTATTTCTAAAACTGAGTTTCTGTATGCATGCGAACTAATTATTTAAATTAGATGAGCAGCAGTAGACGAACCAAGAGGCCCATTCGCAAGGGAACCAACAGGCCCATTCCCAAGGGAATCAACAGGCTCATTCCCAAGGGAACCAACAGGCCCATTCTCAAACGAACCACTTGGCTCATTCTCAAACGAACCAAGAGGCCCATTCTCAAACGAACCAACATGCCCAATCTCAAACGAATCAACAGGCCCATTCCCAAGAGAACCACCTGGCCCATTCTCAAACGAATCAACAGACCCATTCCCAAGGGAACCACCTGGCCCATTCTCAAACGAATCAACAGACCCATTCCCAAGGGAACCACCTGGCCCATTCTCAAACGAACCAACAGGCCCATTTTCAAACGAACCACCTGGCCCATTTTCAAACGAACCAACAGGCCCATTTTCAAACGAACCACCTGGCCCATTTTCAAACGAACCAACAGGCCCATTCTCAAACGAACCAACAGGCCCATTTTCAAACGAACCACCTGGCCCATTTTCAAACGAACCAACAGGCCCATTCTCAAACGAACCAACAGGCCATTTA
>LQNS02278082.1:7418037-7428828 GCA_001587735.2 Parhyale hawaiensis | reverse complement strand
TACACGGCCGCTGCCTATACCTCAGCAAGCCGTAAATATCAAGTCTCTATCAGGGAATGACAGCACAAATATTACAGGAATCCTGCGCCTTGGATCGCCTTACTCGGTGCGCCGCTTGCGCTTCGGTCGCCTCAGGTTACTGGTGATGACAGAGAAGCAACAAAAATTCATAGCTTCTTGCCTATCGATATTATCAATGCAATTTATGTTGGTTCCGAAAAGAGGTGAGTGCGTGTTGGGGTTGGGGCTTGAGTGGTCACTGGATGTAGGTTGCTGTTCTTGTGCTGTGATTGAAGGTCATGCTGGTTTCGTTCATACGCTGAAAATTATTACCTCCGCCAAGGAAGTCATGTTTTTGTGAAGTTTGTCGCCAAGAAAACTCAAAAACTTATTTACGGATCTGTACAAAATTTACAGGGATTGTTTGGCATATTAAGAGTAATAGATGAATACCTTTTGGTGGAGATTCATTCAACCCTTTGTTTGTTTGCTTCTTTTTTTTTTCTTAGTGTTGCTTTTCAAGAAGTTATGGGCGGTTTATTTGTCTCTATGTTTGATTTTCATGATTGCTACCAATATTATTAAAAAAAGTTACGAACGGATCTTTTTGAAATTTACAGGAATTGTTAGAAATATCAAAAGATATACCTAAATCATGAAATTTTGGTGATGATCGGCGTGTTCGTTTGTGTGTTTGACTAATGTTTGTCAGTAATATGACTCGAAAGTAATGAACGGATCTTCATGAAAATTATATTATTATTATTATTATTAAATCACACCAGGCTGGCGACGTAGGAACGGAGAAACTCCATGAGGTTAACAAACCCCCACGCAACAAATAGTAGCTCATATTATCGTTTCAGCACCAATTTGATTTTTTCGTTCACGTTGCCTTTTTTTTGGCTGACGTATGCTCTCTCAGAGAATCCATAGTTGTATTTTCATACGTAAATGAATGTATAATCAATTTTGTTTCGTAGTCTTTTTAATTGTTGTTAAGTGTAGTAAGCTCTTCGCGTGAGTGATGGTAAGATGCAGGCTGAGGTTCTTGTACTGTTGTTTGAAATTCGTACGTTGAAACTTACTGTATTTTCAACCGTAATTTAATGAGTATAGAAATCGTAAAGTTGCTGTTCCTGCGCTCTATTTGTCATGAATATTGTCACATATATTCGTATTTTCTTTTACCTTTTAGGATGCTTGTGACCCACCAGTGTAATATTTACTTCGTGTTATTGATGCAAACACTGCTATATTGAAAAATCAGTAACGGGGTGCACATGAGCAGAGATCAAGTTATGTAAGCAGTGACACGACGCATGTATATCTTACAAGGGGTGCATGAAAAGTATTGAGCCTCACTCAAGTAACTGTAAAATAAGTGAAAAATTACTCTCGTAGTCTGCTGCTACATGTAGGTATGCTATATGTAGGTATCTACGTGCTGTCATTATCACTCGCGAGTGAAGCGTAGAGTGGTGATACTGTTTTCGTTTACTGCTCGACAGTGTGTCTCTTTGTCTGTCCACCCAAACAGAGGCAGGAGTTGAGCTATCATCACAATCTTTTTCAGGCAGTCGGGTGGGTTGATTGAGATGTGCAAAATGCCCAAAAAAAAAAAACTAGTGTAAGCTAGCCATAAAAAATTATGGCGTTGAATTTGCAACTCCAGANCCCCCATTACTGCGGGTGATACTCTTACGCCACGAGGCGTTCTAGTTTCTGTTTAATATGGACAGGTTGTCGAAGTGGAAAAGTTGACTCATTCGCATGAAATGGAGACAGTGTGTAGCGAGTATAGTAATCAATTTCTTGATGTGAAAAGCAAGTCTTCATCGGCAAGCCATGACGATATGATGCAACTGCTAGGGGAGGAAGGCCCTGTCAATGCTACATAATTTTGCGCTGGGTTTCCGAATTCCAGCGTATTCGAGGCAGCGTCGAAAGTTGCACCAAGACCAGGGAGGCCGTCGACAGAGACCATTCCAGAAAACATGGACTACATCCTGGAAGTGGTGATGGAGGATCGAAGGCTGTCACGTCATGCGACAGCGATGAGGCTGGACGTCTTCCAGAAGTGAACTGAGAACATTTCTACCAATAAGCTTTAATTGTTTACCATTATCTGGAGCCGCAGTGTTCTTTTTCCACCCTCCGTATGGCACTGCATCTGTATACATTATATACTAAATGCCGCTCTTTGATGTAGTTTATTTGAGTGCGCGTGACAAAAATGCATCCCGTATAAAATATCGCCCAGCCGTCCCGTATCAGTAAGCTGCATTACCTCTCGCTCCACGGCGCCGTATCGCCGCTGCCAGAAATCGCGCTGCTGCGGGATATCTTTTTCGATAAAATGCCAGGAAATTGCCGGCATGATTGCCTTCCTTGCATCCCTGCATTTTGGTTGCCTGCTGAGGGCGTTGACCTCGCGCCTCTGGACTTGGCTTTGACCTCGTCATGAGCTGCTCTATTGAATGCTATTGTGATCTTGCCACGTTTCTTTGCTGATCAGTGTTATGTAGAGAGGTTATTGATGCTTCGTTTGTGCAATGCTATATAAGAAGGTTATTACGCTATTACTTTTGTTTGATGCTATATAAGTAAGTTATTACGATAGCTTTGATTTTGGAAGGATATAACGATAGTTATTTTTTACCCCCGCCAAGGAGGTTATGTTTTCGTCGAGTTTGTCTGTTTGTTATTCTGTCTGTCTGTCACAAAAATAACTCAAAATGTTATGGACGGATTTCAACGAAATTTACAGGGATCCTAAGGTGTGTTAGGAGGAACACATATTTCACTTTTGGTGAAGATCCCTTCTTCCGTTTGTTTATCTGTCTACCTCATTTTTCTTGGTGCCATAACTCAAAAAGTTATGGACGGATTTTCATCAAATTTACGTGAGTTTTTAGGTATATTACCGAGAGTAAATGACCAAATTTTTGTGATGATCTGTTCGTTCATTTGTCGTTGTCTTTAATTTTATGCTAGTTAGCATAATAACTCAAAAAGTTATGAATGGATCTTTATGAAATTTACAAGAGTTGTTAGTAATGTTAAAAGACATAATGATTAAATTTTGGTGATGGTCAGTTGGTCTGTTTAAGTTTGACTTATGTTTGTCGGCATGTTTGCCACCAGCATAACTCATAAAGTTATGATCATTAGGAAAATTACTGAAACTGTTAATACTGTTAAAGACACAAATGATTAGATTTTGGTGTTAATACAAACAAAGCTTGGTTTGAGAACCAATACGAATTTTTCGTTACCGTTGCCTTGCTTGGCGGAGGTAAACGCTCTCAGGGTACTCTAGTTTCGGTACTGTTTAGGAAGGTTATCATGGTATCTTTTGTTCAGTGCCATATAGGAAGCTTGCTGGGGTAGGGTATTTGTATAATACTGTAGAAAAAGGCAATACTACATATATATGAAGGTCGCGTAAGATATTTATTAAATATTAAACATATTCTAAAGTTATTGAACCATCGTTTGTTCAGTGCTATGTTGAAAGTTTATTGGAGCATTTTATGTTCATCATGAGTCATTGGATGGTTATCAGTCGTAGAGTTAAGTTGTTAAGTTTTCACTGATTTAGGGGCTACGTTAACCTTACCTAGGCCTTTGGGATATCTAGTTCGTGCCCACTTTGCTTCCTTCCATTCCATAATCATCTAGTTCGTACCCACTTTGCTTCCTTCCATTCCATAATCATCGAGTTCGTGCCCACTTTGCTTCTTTCCATTGCATAATCATCTAGTTCGTGCCCACTTTGCTTTCTTCCATTGCATAATCATCTAGTTCGTGCCCACTTTGCTTCCTTCCATTCCTTAATCATCTAGTTCGTGCCCACTTTGCTTCCTTCCATTCAATAATCATCTAGTTCGTGCCCACTTTGCTTCCTTCCATTCCATAATCATCTAGTTCGTGCCCACTTTGCTTCCTTCCATTCAATAATCATCTAGTTCGTGCCCACTTTGCTTCCTTCCATTCCATAATCCTACTCATATACATTGTTCTGTGTTTCCTTTCCCCGACTTGCTTTTTCGATGCGTGTTGATCGTGTGTGGGAACACCCTCGGGCATGAGTTCCACGCTTCTATCGACATATTTTGTGTCCCTTATTTCTTACTCTGTTAGATTGTCGTTGTTGTGGAAACCGAGGCTCGAAGCACTCAGTATCATAGGAACAATTTCGCTGATTTACGTCTGCTTGGCACCTGTGATTGCTTTGGATTACATCGGACTCGCCTGCACACGCTCTTTGTGACATTAAAGATGCGAACTCAGCTCGCAACTCCACTTCTCGGACGGGTTTTACTTAGTATCAAGTCCACTGCTTCCGCTCAGTGTCGTAAACAGTGAGTTGCGCCAGTTGACCGTTTGGGACTTTGGAACTCCTTCGCGATGAAGCTAAGCTCAGTCAACGGTGTGACTTCTACTCGTTTCCTTAAATTAAAAATTAGATAGGAATTACCTGTCTGGATTTAAGCATATAAGCAAGATGTATAATATTGAGTTATACTTCAGCAGTGTTTTAGGATTAAAGAAGATTAAACTATAATTTTTTTTATTACTCGAAATGGGTATAGTGTCACCACTTTTGAAAAATCTACCCATCTGATTTCTATGGAAGACGTACGTATATTTAAAATTAGTTTTATTATAAATAGTTTGATTTAATTTTTCGTATTAATATAGAAATATATAGGTTTGACGTTAGATTTGGAGTTTACACTCATTGTAAGCTATTGTGTCGTTCTGACGTGGGCGACACGGGCCGCGGTGTCGCTAATGCATTCACGTCGGTTTTGCATAAACATTTTTTTTTCCCGAGTGGAATGAAACTCGAAACTTCCAGTGCGTCAGGAACAGTTTTAATGTACTACAAGGAAAAAATCCATGCTAAAGAATGCATTGAGTGTAATTACGTTGTTGTGTAATCGCGTTGTTAAGGTTGAAATCCAGTTACTCTTATCATGAGCGATGAAAAATATATTGTGTTTCAAGTAGTGACGATTCAACGATGAAAATAATGACATCATATTCACTTACTGGATCTCTAACGATTGGGATTACTGGAATATTAATATTAGCGATTTTTTTTTCAGTACTGAGAAAAAATAAACGAAATCATTATTGTGAGCGTTACAACTGTCGATTTTCAAATGCACTAGTAATACGTTACCCAGGGTGTTAGAGCGCCATTGGTTTAGCCTCACAGAAAATTAGCAAAATTGAGGGGGGCAGGGGTTGGGTTTCGCTCGCGTTTCGTCATCGGTGTAAAATAACTGTAAATACCGCACTGTCAAAAATACTTGGTGCATTCATTTTTTCATATAAAGCTATGAACAAGTGTTTTAAATAATTCCATACCCTGTGCAATGTATTATGCCGGTAGCTATTTTCACGAAGCTCAGAATTGCATCGAAGAAGAAAATGACGTATTTCAACACTTAGTTATTATTATACCGTCCTGAGAGCGTCCAATTATTTTCCCGTTGAGTTTGTATCAGATTCTCTCACCTGAGTTAATTGTCGATATAATTATGTACCTCGCAAAAAAGCATGAGGTCTCGTTCTGAATTAAGCTCTCCAAGCGCTCACAGTAAATAGTGCAGAGATGTCGGCGACAAGATATAAAAATCAGTTTATAGGCCGACGCTCATGGGATAGAGGTTAACATTTCCAGCACTTTCTCTCCTCATCTTAACATAAATCAATCTTGTTTTTTTACGCCATAATACGTTTGTAGAAGAGTTGCCAGCACTTGAAAATTATAGTGAACGTGCATTTTGGTTGCTATGAATAGACTCTTGATACACCGACTACGTACTTCATACTTGGATGACGAATGCTATTTGTTCTCTGAAAGCACATAATTATCGCCCGTCTGGCTTACTCGTTGATGTTCTGATATCTTAGTTATACCCATCAACACAGCGCGCCCACCTTTATCTATTCTATTAATAGTGCTATTGCTACGAAAAATAAAAATTCACTTGATCCCTAGGTAGATTAATGCCGCTAGACTCAGTGCTGCGCGTTCATGTTGTTTTCTCAGTGCTATCAACGTCAGTGATTTTTGCTTCAGTTCCAGATCGAAAAAATGTCATATTTCCCCTGTGATAACAACGAGAAACTGTTGCCTTTGTTTGTTTGCATATTTTGTAAGTCTTCGCTCTTGACTTTTTGCTCAAGACAGTGACTGTACAGAGAGTAACTTTGTCATCCTCTGATACTATATTATCTAAATACTGAAAAGTGATCGAATTTCCCGTTTTATGCCCGAGAGACCTCATCGTTTTACTTTAATTTTTACTTGCCATTGCTCTTTTGAATGGGTTCGCCGAACCACAAAATTCTAGTAACGCAATCGTATCTTTCGTACTCAGAGTAGTCGTTTATGATAATTTCTTTATCCTAACTCCATAAAAATAGCCGTGAGGTAGCCGAAGCCTTGGTCACGACGCCTTTCTGGGAATGGGTCTCTAGCATCTGGTTGAATGTAACCTTTTGTTTGAATATTGGAAAGTTTAGGACGAAGACACCCCGTCGATTCCACGAAATATTTCCTTCTCCAGCTGTTCACGCGACATTGAATCTGCGGGAATTTATCCAACGAATTGTCTCCAGCAGCTTATGATCTAGTTTAAATACCTACTGAAACGATATCAAAAACTCTCTATTTTACGTTGAAAAGGTCATGTCGTTTTACTTGGCTTGCACAAGAAATTCTCTCGACCTTAATTACCTCGGCAGAATTTTACCTCCTCTCTCGTCGCCGTATCTGATCAAATATTTCCCCCCTAGCCTGCCTTCACCCAATTTTTTTTCAACCTTTTACCCAGTTTTCTCGAAAGGCTTTCATCTTATAACGAACCTCCATTACTGTTCACATTTTTCACGTGCCATCATTTTTCAGCTAGCGCTTAACACCTCCGCAGTGCCTTTTATTTTCCTTGGAACTGCATGACGATAAGAACGGGGCTTTTTAAAAGAAAAAAACTGCAAAATTTCGTGTTATCTCCAACGCTGCTCGCAATGCACATCGCTAAGTACTAGTCTTACTCGAAATACATCAAAATATTGTATGAATTTTTGCCCTGGGTACACTACACTTGGTTATTGACTACTGAGTTTCAGTGTTACTTGGAATAACGGCAACAAAATATTGTATCAGCTTCTGCGTCGGGTGTACAGTACACTGAAAACTAAAAGTGCTGCTTAAATTACCACAAAATATTGCTGCACATTTCTGTGTTGTATGTTCGGTGCAAAATGTATCATGAAAGTTGTGTATACGTCTACACTTGACACCTGGCTGCAAGTTTCAATAAGAGTAAGTCCCAGTGATTCAAGTTTCGTTCAAGTTTTTTTTTTTTTTTTTTTCACCTTTTGCCGATTTTCCCAATTATACGATAATATTTTGTTTGAAAGTTTTTGCCACGTGTTTATAAGCGTATTTTCGTTGTAGTGCGTGGGTATTTTAGTCTGGAATTATTTCCACGTATTTAAAGACCTATTCTCCTGATAAAATTGACCGACATCTGGAACTCAGAGCTAGCGAACCACTTTAGTCGACTAGCTACGCTGTACGAAATAGCATGTAATTTTGACTGTTTCAAATAATACCTTTCCTACGAGAAGGACATTTTTTTTTTTCTTTACTTACTGGGTTAAATCAAGGCCCCCTAGAATACAAGGCCTGTCAATCATCCTGTGACGTCTCAGCCTGTAGTCAAAAACAACAACAAAAGCCGCCATCTTTGAATCGGACGCGCCGCGTTATTCTCAAGAAATAAACCTAAAAATAAACTGTTTTAAGCTCATAAACATAATAACTGTTTTTACACATAGCTAATAAGGCTGCTTATCGAACACTTTCGTAAAAAAGAGCTAAGAAAAAATTGTTTACTTGAATTAGCTACTTCACTGTTGTGTCCGTGATAGCTAGCCACCATAGGCTAGATGGCATTCATAGCAACGCTCCTCCTTATAAGGTGAGTTTTATTTTACAAATTGGGCCATTATTCAGTTGATAAGTGGTGAGTGCATTCATTTACTAATCTGCTTTTGCAAAAATTGAGCCTCTAATTGTATTGTTCCAATATTTTCTAGCAATCGTGCAAACAGCTAGTCCAGTAACAGTAAGCCAGGCATTGGCTTCGCAGACTGCATGAGGTTGAAATATTTTCATTTTCACCAACCCAGCCTAACTATATCCAACCTAACCTAACCTAACAAAACCTAATCTAAAAACGACAGGAACTTCAAAGTCATTCAAAAACAATGCAAATCCGACAAAAAAGTTATTCGTACAAAACGTCTTAGAATGGCTTATTTAACTAAACATGTCAATAAAATAAAAATACTGGATTTGAGTGGGGTTAATAGGAATATAATATCAAAAATTGATTGAAATTAACATCTGAATTCGATAGGTAGGTACCTTCTGAAAATGCACTTTTATAGTATCATATTATAACAGCACAAAATATTGATACTTAGTTTAAATCACTAAACACAAACTGATTTTGTTCATTCATACAGTTATATGGAGTCTATTTGAAGATGAAGTACCTATTGTCATAAATTGGGCAAGATCGACCATCAGGCAGAAAGTCACACACTCAGTGAAAGTCAGTGTAAAGTAGCTACTGCAGTTCCTTTGGCACTTAGGCTAATCATTGCTTTGACAGTAGCTCATCAGTGGCTGCAGAAGTATAGGAAGAAAATATTATAAAATAGGTACAATTTTAACTTTTGATGAAGGATTGTAGACTGTTCAGATAAGAATACAATTGCTGTTCATATGCAGGAAAGTTGACGCTCGACATTGAAATTGCATTTGTTATTACACTTGGTATAGCAACAGGTGTGTAGCTGAATACCATTGCTTTAAGGTTAGTATCTACTGTATATGTAGCCTAATTCAATAGATCTTGATTCTTCCTCTCTTTTCTCATTGAGCTGTGCATTGCTTATGATGCTAATTAGGAACCTATGCAAAAACAAAAAGAATTACAGTTGTGGAGTATCACACGTCAGTGGCACAGGAAGCAGTACAAATAAACTTTACCTTTTCTCTTTCACAGTTTACAGTTGCATTTCTTCCCAATAATATGTGACACTAGCTCCTTGGTCTCTACTCTTCAGCCTTTTCTTTGAACTTAATCCTCCATCCATTTGATGGAGAGCTGGTTGCTACCAACTGCCTAATTCATAACATGTTATCAGACAGATCAAGTCTGCATTGACTGGCTGTATCATTATTATAAAAACTTCACGCCCGGGCCGCCACGGACAGGTTAGTACTACCCAAATGACGCCTTTTGCAACTACGGGAAGCCCGAAACGCTGCTAAAGAAAATCCAACAAAAAGCCATCAACCGCTGGCTTAAACGCCTGCAGGCCAACACGACCGTAAGCCGATTACCAGCAACGGACTGGTTTTGTATCAGTGATTTCATTTAGAAACACATTTATTTAATTATTCGGTCTCTGTGCAGATTCCTACTCTGGGAAGGGTCGATGTGTCTGTCAGTGGCTCCTCACCTTCCTGCAGACAAGCAAGTCACCAAGAACAGCTGGCAGTCATGCTGTAATACCAGGATGGTAAAAGTTTGAGTGAAAACTATGATAAATATTGTCTTGCTTGGAGATAATTTATAAAATTCATTCTTTGAATTTAAGATGTTCTGTTTTTGGTTATTTCATGGGCATAGGATTCGCCCCAGGGTTAGGTTAGTTATAGGTTCGCTCCTCTGAAGAGTAGGAAACGTATTGTGGTTGGTGGCTGAAAAAAAAACATGGAGGGGCTTTGCTATACATACATACGTGTATGTTTGCTGCATGGCAGGAGTATTGGGGCTTTGTTCATTATTGAAGGGAGAGGGGTCAAGGCTTAGCTTGGCCTTCAGGACGTCCCTCTTTTCTTGCCCACTTTACTGCCCTCCATATCCATCCTCCTACTGAATTTTGTCCTGTTCATCATCTTCATTCCCGACTTGCTGTTCACGTGTCCGTTGATCATATAACAACTTCGTGCATGGTTTCCACGTTGCTTTGGATGTCCCCTCAAGGAACATAGGATGGATCACAGGATTAGGTTAGTGTAGGCTCACCCATCGTATGTATTGGGGAGCAGCGAAACCAGGGGGCTTGTATAGGCTACCTTAGCGATAAGCTATGCCTTCTGGACGTCTGTCTTTCGTGCCCACTTGCCTCCGGCCCATTTCATGGTCTTACTGATATTAATTTCTTCAGTTCTTTCTCGACTTGCTGTTCCCATGCGCGTTGATCCTGTATGCGAGAACACTTTCGTGCAAGGGTTCCCCTTCTCTATCGTCATCCTCTGTGTCCCTTATTTCTTCCACTGTTGGATCACCTAAGTTGTGGAGACATACCCTTCAACAATTTAATCTCCAAGCTTTTGACGTACTCTTATATATGTTCCTTGTTTCTTCCTCTGTGAAAATGGAGACTCAAACTACTTAATATAATAATCTTTAGCTGGCTCTCACAGAGAATTGAGCCTAGATTGCATCGTTGTATGTTAATGAACGTATATGGTATTTAAGAGTAAAAAGTGCTGTATTCACATCTGCAGTAATTTAAATGAAGTTTAGGTAAATTTTTCAGGCCTATCATAGCTGGGAATGTGGAGTTACCCATACTGACCCCAAAAGTTTTGCTACTCGAAACCCATTTACCTAAATTGCCTTGCATATCAACTTCTATAAGTGCTATGCATTATACATGCATAAATATGTAAATAATACT
>LQNS02278082.1:7381004-7409397 GCA_001587735.2 Parhyale hawaiensis | reverse complement strand
ATGCCAGAGTAGCGTTAAATAGCCTTTGTTAACGTGTTTGTATCATTCACTGTTTATAATCCTGTAAATTACCGTAGTTAATAGACCAGCAAAATTGAGCACTGTCGGTCCAATCAACTGCATGCAGTGACGTCACCGCTGTGACGTCACGACGCGAACAGGCTTTGTATTCTAGGGGGCCTTGGTTAAATCCCAGTGGGCCTTTTTTGGACGCTTCAAAGAATGCTGTTGCTGCCTCCTGGGTCCTGCCGCTACTGAAGCGCTCGCCCGCTTCTGATGCCGCTGCTAGGGTTGCCAATGAAATTTTTGAGAAAACCCATTAACTGCGGAAAATCCCGTACTTTGTCAGGCCTGGGTGCGGAAGGACAGATACACCGACGCTATGGAAACTCGACATCCTAGTGCATGCTCCACGAGCTGTAAGAAGGTAATATTTTGACTTCCTACCCGGAGCTAGAAGTCAGTTTTCTTGTTAATACGGTACTAATTTGGTTAAGAATATTTTTGGCGCATGTTTACATACTGAATTGCATAGTAATACGGTAATACAAATATGTTGCTTTTGCGTACTTAGAACCCTTCTTGCCGAAGTGTACCGACCCCTCCGTGCAGTATGCTACTATGTATAATTGTATACGTACCCTCCTAGTAATGAAGAAGTATTGAAAGACATTAGTTATTAAACTATCGATTGATGGAAGTTGGGGAAAATAGCTGCTACTAACCCATAGGCTTAAACGGTGTGAGTAAACTAGCAACTACTAAACTATAGACTGAACTTAGGTTAAGAAATGAACAGTTACTAACCAATACACGCAGGAGGTTTTCAATGATCCTGGATGAGATTTACGGAATCAACAGTTTTCAACCTCCACCGGTTTCACTCTCTGCAGATATTGAGGAGATCATCCGTCGATTGTGTTCAGTTGTATTAAGGGCGCGTTCGACTGGGCATCGAAATTAAGCCTTCGAGTCTTGACTTGCCCGAATCTTCCGACAAGGGCTCTGGCTTCGACTTGCTGATTCAAGTTTCAGTCGTCGACTCTTAATCAGTTACCTTTGAGATTTCCATGAACTTATTCCTAGTCAGTAAAATAGAGATTTCAGTTGGCTAAACATTATCAAGCTGCTTTTGACACGTACAACACGATGCGAAGTGACGAAGCTAAATTCCTGTCTTCATTGGCTTAGATCGACTTTGACGGACCCAATCGCAGGGCATGTTCGCCAAAATTAAACCTTCGTGCCTTGACTTGTTAGAAACTTCCCGCAGGTGTGCTGGCTTCGGCCCACTGGATTGAGTTTCGGGCATTGACCCTCACCAGGTTACCCTGGAGACTTTCAGAAGCGCCATCTTGCTCCGTAAACTAAAGTTTCCAGCGGGCTGAACGTAATCGCGTCATTTTGTAACACTTGCTACGCAATTCAGAGTGACAAGCCATAGCTTCCGTCGGTAGTTTCGAACAAGTCAAGCCTCGAAAATTTAAATTTGGCGCCCAGTCGAACACGCCCTAAAAGTAAAATCGAGGAAGTCATCTGATATTTTCAATCTATGCGAGTGCAATCATTCGCTGTCAGACATACTTGATGTGGAACTTAGAAAATCAAATTTTGCAGCTTGTACGAGTACATTTAACAGTTGCCTGCCGATACTTAAGTAAAAGGGGGGAGGGTCATTTGGGCCGCCAGATTAGGTCTTTGAGACTTGATTTGGCCGAATCTTCAGCAGGTGCCCTGGCTTCGACATGTTGATTAAAGTTTCTGGCGTTGATTCCTAATCAAGTAGCTACCTATGTGACTTCCATGAACCTAGTCTTGAACTGTAAAATCGGGCTGCTTCTGGCACACACACACACGACGCAATTCACAGGAACGACACTAAAGTTCGTGTCTGCATTTCCGGACCAAAGTCGAGTGGGCTTGGCTTAGGTCGACTTTGACGACCCAATCGAACGTGTCCTAGACGTTGATAAGAGATCAGCAGTTTCCAGCCTTCGCACTAAACATATATTTGGGCTGTGACAAGTTTTCAACCTTCACATTGAACAGATTTTGAGACACTGACACGTATTCAGTCAGCCCTCATATTGAACAAGTGTTGAGACACTGACATGTTTTCGGCCTTCTCACCGAATAGGTGTTTGAGAGATGTAACTGAAGCAGAAGCCTCCGGAATGTTGCAAGAGAATACAAATATGGCGCTTGTCTGTTCAACAAAGCACATGAGAGCCTAGACTAACACACTCGATATAACGTGATACGGAGCGTCGTGAATTGGATACTGATTGTTATATATCATACGTCGAGGGCACTAAAGAATTGAAATTTTAGTCGCGTGGCTAATATTAGTAGCTAAGACGATTGAAGCATAGCATCAGGCTACTGTTTTAAAGCTAAAAGGAATACAAACATTCGCTACAAGATAGTTAGAAATTCAAGCCTTGTAGATTTAATGACACTCTATCAGTGGAAGAGGGAGGGGCGCCTGAGCTCAGCTGCATAAACGTCTACGTTAAATGTAAAGACAATAAATATGGGAAATATAACTGGACTATGCCATATATATTTATTTTACTTTGAGGCACACTGTTGAATATATCTTTTAAAAACAAAGTAAAACGTGATGGTAATCCAATGGATCACGGGCCATCTAATACGTCCTAAATGCTTGTGCCAGTTGCTGTGACGCGTTCGCTTTCGGCGGTTATAGCCGACAAATCAAGTATCAGTTTCCAGCGCTTGTAGCCGACAAGTATCTGCTTCCGGCTGGAGCCGACTAGTATCTGCTTCCGACTGATGTAGCCGACAAGTATCCGCGTCCGGCGGTTGTAGCCGACTAATATCTGTTTCCAGCGGTTGTAGCTCATAAATATCTGCATCCGATGATTGTAGCCGGCTAATATCTGCTTCCGACGGATGTAGCCGACAAGTATCTGCTTCCGGCGGTTGTAACCGACAGGTATCTGCTTTCGGCGGTTGTAACCAACAAGTATCTGCTTTCGGCGGTTGTAACCGACAGGTATCTGCTTCCGGCGGTTGTAGCCGTCATTCATCTGCTTCCGGCGGTTGTAGCCGTCATTCATCTGCTTCCGGCGGTTGTAGCCGTCATTCATCTGCTTCCGGCGGTTGTAGCCGCCAGTATCTGCTACGGGCGATTATACCCTAAAAGTATCTACTTCAGAAGTAAAAGTCTCGGCCGCTACCAAAACGAAAGTTTCACGTCATTTTTTGCCTCGTTGGCCCGAGTGATTGCTCGCAACTCGCCGTCAGCACCCCAATTATGAAACTTAAATTAACGTCTTGTGGCAACTAATTTTTAGTAGGTGAAGTTTTTTCAAAACCAACTTTTTAATTGTCTTCGTTTGTAAGGTAATTTCCTCGGAAGTGAAAGCTCTCCCGTTTTTTATATATTTGACAACAAAGGGATGAAAATATTTTGGTTTTTCATAATTGTTGTTGATCAGGTATTTTTGGCTTTATCAATAATTAATGGTTTTATATTTATTGCCTAATATTGCATGTTAAACGTTGTCATCTTGCTAGTAAATAAATTTGATTCAATTTATAAGTCAATAGTCATGTGCGGTATGCCTTTATAGGTAAATATATCTGTGAAAAATTTTGTTTCCTCTGTCTTGAATAATTTTGTGGGTGGATTGCATAGTTATTAGTTCTTAATACTGCGAGCAGAACTCAAATTAGAATATTCTAAAGTTGTCATGATTAATTATTTTTTTTCAATTCATTCATTCAGTGCATTAGAATATAATTGGTTGGCATTGTTTTGTCACAGTTTCATGTTTGTTAGCTTTATCCCTCTCGGTTTCATTTCGACAAGGACCAAATAGGTTTTCCAAGGAACAGCAGAGACTAAAATGTCAACTGTACCTGAATCCTAAATTATGGAATTTTCCAGGAGGCAAGCACATCCTGACTGATCTCTGAGGCTTGTGACCGGTATTCATAGTTCATGATGTTAAAAGAATTTTATTTCTAAAAATTGTTGCGATTTTCTGCCTAAAATGAATAGTTTCTGTAAAGAAAGACAAGAAGAATGGCTATTTAACCATACAGTAGTTAGGTGTGTACAGCTAATGGGGGGCAATGAATTTTCGTACGGAACAACATGAATTTGTTTATTTAAGAAAATCTAGCGGACCAAAAATAAATCTGCTGATACATTATTAGTATTTAATTGTTATCAATAGACATGTGTCAACAAAACCAAAAACTATAATGAGTTATATAAATTATATATTATTTAACACATCTGGGGTTAAAAAATGTATTGGCACAGAACGATTTTTTTTTAATTGATTTGACTGTTCAAGAACTTTCCAGAACCTTCTAGATTTTGCGATAGAAGCCTACTATAGTCCATGAACAGCTGTGGGGCACTTATTTCGTGCGATATCGTCGAAGAAGGTTGAAACCATTTCAAAAAGCAAGGAGCTTAGGAATTCTGTAATAGAGTTGATTGTTACAGAATGGAAATCCCGGAAAAGTTATGGGCAAATATCACAGACATTCAAAATACCGTTTACCACCATTGGGTCATTTATCAGAAGGTGTAAAAATTCGGAAACCGTTGAAAACCAACTTAGATCTGGCTGGCCGGGGAAGATATCGCTTAAAGCTTCAAGCAAAATGGCCAGGAAAGTTCCCGAAAATCCCATGACTTCTCGTAAAGCGCTTGTAGAGAATTTGCTAGCAGCAAAGACAAGTATTTGTCTTCCTACAATAAGCCACGAGCTGCACCACACCGTTTAAGTTCTTGAACGCCTCGCAAAACTCCCCTGCTGTCGAAACGAAATAGAGGAGCTTGTCTAAAATTCGTCCGTGAGCACAAGGATAAGCCTGAGTCGTTTTGGGAAAACGTGTTATGGTCGGATCAGACTAAACTAGAGCTATTTGAACGAAATTCGAAGAATCATGCATAGAGAAATGATGGAACGGCATTGGCACCAAAAATACCATTCCAACTGTGAAATTTGGTGGTGGTAACGTTATGATTTGGGGATATTTTTCATCACGTGGAACAGGTAACATTCATATCATAGAAGGGAGAATGGACGCTCCCATGTATCAGAACACTTTGAGGGAACATTTAAATGCGTCGGTTCAGCAGGACAACGACCTAAAACATACGGCGAAAACCACGAAGAAATGGTTCACCGATAATCATGTACAACAAAGAGAATGGCTAAGCCAGTTTCCTGATTTTCATCCCGTAGAAAATTTGTGGCGATTTCTGAACTTGAACATTAATGCAAGGAGGCCAAAGGCATTCCTGAACTCAAATCTGCATGGAAGAATGGGCTAAAATCAAACAGGAAACCTGTCAATGCTCGGTAAAAAAAATGTAGCAAGAGATCATTTGCCGTTGAACTTATCAAAGGCTACGCCACAGAATATTAAAGTTGTTTTAAATCGTTTTTTGTGTTGTACGAATACTTTTCTCAACTCAAAATGTATAAATTGTCATATAATTTATGTTATACAGTATAGGAATTTCCTTGTTTGTACAAAAATACATATACTGTATCAATGTATTAATTTTTATGGTTGGCTAGATTTTCTTAAATAAAGAATTTCACGGTGTACGAATATTTATTCCCCCCCCCCCCCACTGCATATATACGTTTACATGGTGTTCAATAATTATCATTTTACAACCTTTTTATTTGTGCATATTTTTACTAATATATTCTTTCACCTTCAGATCTTAATCACCTTGTTTTCAGCATTTGGCCCAGATTGTAGAGTCGATCTCCACTTCCCATCATCAAAATGTTGAGAGGCTTTGAAGGCAACACGCTTGTAGGAAGGTGTAAAACTTCCCTAAGGTGTCATTCGTCACTCTTGCAAAATGTCTCCAAGCGTTTGCAGCAGGTTATCGATACGGACGGAAGTCGTGTTGAATATTCGGGACGAATAATGGTTAACAACATGCTTATGTTGAGGTTTCGATTTATTAAAAAAAAAATTTGGGCAAAAAAAATTGTAACCATAAATTTTGAACACCCTGTACTATATGGATTAGCATACTTCTTGAGCGAAATTTTAAACAATGCAATTCCTACAAGACGCAGACAGTTTAGTTGACCATTGCACGTAAAGTTATTTTAATGGAAGAAACTTTTTAAATGGAGAAATAAATAAGTTATCCAGGAATTATATCTCAGTGGGCTTCTCGGTCTCGCCTGGGATTTCCGAGGGGTTGAGCAGTCGCGTATATTAGATGCGCAGTCTGCGCCAATAGTGAACCGCTGCAACATTACCTGCGGGATACCTCTGCGGTAACCGCTACGTTAACTGCGAAGTAATTGCCCTTCTTGGTGGAAGTAGGTCATAGCATTCAAGTATTGAAAATAATATAATAGAAAAGTCTCGTTTCTCACAAAGAAGTGTTGGTCCCTCACACGGTAAAATGTGAACGTCCTGGCTGTAATGGAAAGCATGTGACGACAATCTGTTTGTGTATGTGGACCAACAATACTATTTCTCACTGTAAAAGGTCACTCTGCAGGGCAACCTTGGCTCAAAATAAAACAAAATGGTAACATTCCTCCTGGAATGGCGGTAATGGGCTACAGGCAGTGTAACTCAAGAAAATACCGCTTCTCACCGTAAGATGTCAGTCAATACGAAAGAGCGGAAAAGAATCTCGTGCGCTCTTTTACGAAGCTGCATTGCGAGCGAGACTGGGAAGTCGTTCAAACTTTCGAGATTGAGAAGTTTTTCTCTGAACGTTTTCTTTGATATAAAGATGGTGTATTTCCTGTCGAGTTCGGAGCTCCTTCCTTCCTTTCTAGCGTCACTTTCCTACTTTGCTTTCCCCCTCTGATCTTTCCCGATCGGCGTCTGCACATAAATCCAGACTTGGCCACCAAGTTGCCGCAGACACAATTGTATAACAAGGGAGCATTGACAACTGGCATATATCATTACCAGATTTGCCCAACCGTGGCAACGACAAATATTTGGTGAGGATTACCATTGTCAGCTGGGGTTATTCTTAATCGCATTTCTTAAATACGGTAATGATGAAGTCAAATGGTAAGGTGAATGAGTGATGCGTTAGGAATATGTATAAGTCTGGTGAAACTGTACTGATTTACAATTTCATGTTATTAATCAAGCAAATGTCAAAACTCTAAAGAAACGTTCAATTTGGAAAAGAACTTTGATGGAAGCGGCAAATGTCCTCTACCGAACTTGAGGAGGAGTGAGTTTGTGAGTGAGTATAGGTTTTTAAGCGAGTTTGTGCTCGTGGTATTCCAGAGTTGTAGGCAAAAAACTTCTAGTTCGGTTTCTTAAATATGACTAAATAGTTACCATACAAAAATACAAGAATTTTATTTAATCCTGTTTTCCATAAGTCTACCGTATTCCTCGTCTCGTGCCGCTCCATGCCCGGTTTCTCTTTCTTGTCCTAGTTTACCTTGCGTTTGCTAGCTATCGGCATTACTGTTTCGTGTGTAGCTAGTTAAATTTTCAAACGAATCATTTTCTATTTTTAGACATTACTTTCTTATCACTTGTTCCATTTTTACTTGCTTTAACTTGCTTCCCGTCCATTGGTGTCCGTCCAAATGGATCCTGTTCTCGTCCAAGTTGTAGCCGTCCAGTCTTTCATTCAAGTGATGCCATATCTTTGTCCCATGCTTCCAGTCTACCAAGCTCTCCTACATATGATTCAGTTTCTTTGTCTTTTTATAAAGTTAAAATAATAGAATTAACCCCAACAAAAAAAAATATATTTATTAAGCGCACTCTTCAGAAATTTACTCTATTTTTCTAATGCTAATCATTTCTTTATTAGTAGCCTTCATTGTGGTAGTAATAACTTAACATTTTCAAACCTGAACTTGCAGCCAACCAGGCTCTCATTCAAATGATTGAGTTTCCTTGTCCCAACTTGCAGCCTGCCGGGCTGTCATCCAAATGATTCCGTATCCTCGTCGCAATTTTCTTTGGTGCTTGCCGGTCTCTCGTTCGAGGGATCCCGTTTCTGCCATAGTGTCAATCGAATGCAGAATTTCTTCCCAGATTTTTCCCCACTAAATGGAAAGCAAACAATCTCATTCGAGACGTTGCACACCCAGGCCTTCGCAGAAAAGTGAAGGCTGAGGAAGCAGCTTACTTGAGCATCTTTGGAGATTTACATTCCTTCCTAGACTTTCTTATAACACACAATGGAGAGACTTCTGTTATTTTAGTGCTCCGTGCAGGTGGACGCTCCTTATTCTTTATGTGAACTCGTTCTTGTAAAAAGATCCCGTGAATCAATTCCAGTTCTTTCAGGGCTCCATCCGGGAAGTTCTTAACTTGTGAACTAGTTGTTGAAACGGTTACTGTTATTTCATGAGTGCGTGTGCACGTTCCTGATCATGTAAACTCCTCGTTCTTGTCCCAAAATATTCTTCGATCGGAAAGCAACTGGTGTTTCGACTGTTGGCTGTGCTCTACTGGTGAAGGTAGCCACTATTCGTTTACCCTCGTAATTATCACTAAGAAAACTTTTGATATTTTCTGGCTCCATTGAAATATTTTTGTCGTCTTTGTGAATGATCCCCAAGAATGTGGTATCAATAGTTTCCCTCATGTATAATGTTGTTTTGCAGTTTTTTTTTACACAACAGTCTGTTGTGTTGAAAATTCGGTTTCTTGTAACTCCCAACTACCACCTTTTCTTTATTATATTGCGCATTTCCTCGCTGAAATTCTTATAAAAATAATCTTCGTCGATAGCTCGCTTACTGTTTGAGGGTTGGACTTTTAAGTGCCAGAATTTCGTCAACATTGCAATATTGGTACTCCCGTTATTTTATGAACAAAGGTGAATTATTCCGTATAGCAATATTTGGGACTGACTCTTATGCAGAAATTAGAACTTGTTTCGATGCCACCGAGGTACAAGTGCCTACATTCGTGGCGGAACTTTTCACCTCCCTAGATGATCTCACTACATAAGTTAAACCAGTGGTTCCCAAAGTTCAGTTGTCTACCGACCCCCTGTGAAATCGTGCTGAAGTCCACGGACCCCCCTCCCCCCCCCCCCCGCGTCATTAATGTGGCACTAACTTAGTATATTACTAGCTGAATGGGTACTGCAAATGTCGATGGTTTCAAGGCTATTGCTTTTCAGCATAACAACATCCACCAAACATATAATTTACTCATGTCACAGTCACGTGACCTCCCAGCTCAGCCCATTATTCACATGCAGCGAGTTTTTACCTTTAACTCTCTCGAATTTATTTTTGACTTGCCCTAAATGACTATTTGCTCTGAATGATGGTTACCATATGCTGTTCTCGCCGTTTTGAGATAGAAAAGCTAAGTTTTAGTGACCGAACACAAGCATTTAGGGGTAACCATGCCATTGGTCAAATTTTGATAAATTGATATAAAATGTTAATATAAGCTGTTTAAACTGATAATTTTCGTCATATAACCTTAAAATATTCTTTAATTTTTATCATCTATGTTTTGAAATCAATGTTATATTGCCACAGAAGCTTTAGACGTCATTAACCAGTAGGGGGTCCGTCCGTGCCTGAGCCACAGGGGTCCGTAGGTTCATATGCATGGCCAAAGGGAAACATTGAGTTAAACAATGGTCAGCAAGGCATGGTCGGAGTTATCGCAACGTCAACAGGGGGAGGACAGTGGTTACGTTTTCAGTGTGAAGAACCACATGTCTATGATTGATCTGTCTTGGTTGTTACTCAACTAAACCTTCATTCCTGGAATTTCTCTTCGGCATCGCGTCATTCCCTGGCCCTGCATTTTTGGTTATTGTTCAACCCGTTGATAGCTGCAGCAGAGTGTTTTCCGGTTACTAAAGCAATCGATGAACAAGTTTTTGTTGTAAAATTTACACTGAATTTTCAAGTCGGAAAAGCAAATTATTTGCATTAGTAGCAAATGCATCCGGTTCATTTATTTGATGCGGTGTTTAGAAACAAGTGAACTTTTTCTGCAGAGCAGAGAGTATCGCTTGCGATCTATCTATCACTAGTTTTTTACGGCTTCATTGAAGAAAAATTTATTGAGGAAGGCCTGCTGCAAGTTGCTTTCCTGGGCTGCCTTGCGCTTGCTCCGGAGATTTTGTGATTTGTTACTGCTTCTGATCTTGGATCTCCAATCCCAAAACGAAATGCTCTTTTTTTTTTGTCCTAATATTAAAGAATCCAGCTAGTGAAACTTTGCGGAGCTGTGCATACTTGAAGTTCAAAATATAATGTGTGATGATTTATTTTATATTATCTGATAATTCATTTATGATAGCAGATCATTGCAATTTAATTCAGTGACGCATTTTTGTCGTTTTATGGTGTATATCTTATTTACGGACCGTATGTATAAAGAACGCGTAGGCCATAGGAATAGTTTGCCGGGTGAGCCGAGGAAAATTGAACTCTACATTAATGGAAGATTTTGGTTGTTTCAACTTGTTAATCAATTCCTAGCATATCTTATCGCATGTTCATCCGAAAGTCAGGTAACGTAACAGTGATGATAAAGTTTTGTTATTGTGTATAGGAAAATGACTTCCCAGCGAGATAGACGTGTGGAGGTGTCTGCACTTGTTCTTGGGGGAAGCAAAGTGAGTGAAGTCCCAAATCAGGTCGTGGTGTCCCCGTACAACCGTCTACACGACCAAGAAGCGCATGGAAAGACTGCGAGGGCGTGCGCAGACGTGCTGGCTACGGTCAAAAGAGTGTTAAGAATGGAAACAGCTTGAAAAATGCCATTCAAGGCAATCCCTTGACCTCCATGCTCCCACACGCCAGGAAACTCGGGGTTGAAGCGGCCACAATGCGCCGAGCAGTCACCAAGTTAGGAGGCAAGTCCCTTCCCTACTAACAGTTAGGGTCGCTGCAAAAGCTAAAACCGCAATTTGGCTTCTGGGGGCGCCGTGGAGGTCCCTGATGTTGCTAAATTTTTCAGGGTGACAGACCGCTGCTCACACCATGTTGCAGTCATTCACGTCAAGCGTCTTGAACTTACCAGAGGCTTATGAATGACCTCAACTCCAGTTGGTCGGGTGATCATCTTCTCAGATGAGAAGAGTAGGAGAGTCAACCCGGTAAGAAACAGAAGAGAAGACGCTACTTGTTGCTTTAAGGAGGATATGAATGTCCAAACTCAGTCAATGAAGTAGCATCCAGCATCCGTTATGTTGCTCGGTATCATTGCATCAAATGGCTCCCTGATTCCTATGATCTGGTTCCCGACTGGGTAATGGCTGATAGCCAGAGACTACGAGGATAAGGTAGCCAACATGCTTGTCCCCTAGATAAGTAACACTTTTGGCGTATCATATGCCACTGTTGTGCTTCAAGAGGCCCATGCCTCAGCACATACAACCAGGCATGTGCAGGGTCTCTGCACGGGCAAAACTTCTTCTCGCCTTTGAGGGTACATTTTGATAGACTTATTGCGGGAATGCATCTTACAATGAAAGAAATAGAAAATACATTGTCATTAGGAGACACGTAAGGTCATAGATACTGTACATGTGGAGTCACTGCCAAGTTGATTAAGCTTTCGGACAGTTATGTTACCAGCATGACACTGACTAAAGCACATGTACGATACATGTTTTATCTGAAATGTAAACGTAGTTAGGATCTTAAAGGCATTTATAATTTCTCATGTTTGAATACATCGCGCGTTTTTTTTTTCATATTCCTGCTTACCTAACTGCCATTTAATTCCATAGTTTCTTGATCCAATGAATCAACATCACCGAAAAAAATAACAAGTTTTGGAGCTATGCGTATATCACTAATGAATCACCGTCAGTGAAATAAATGCTTACTTTTTGGTGCTAATATATACGAACAGTGCAAGCATAGCTTGTCCTTTGATCAGTCTTATTGAACTCTACAAATAAGGGAAGAGACTTGGCTGATTATAACCTTAATTATTATGATCTGCGCTTCTACAATCGTCACCATGTGTTGGTTAAGGTGAAGTGACTCCAAGGTAAATTACAGTATTGTTCACGATTTTTCCTTTTCAGCTACCCGATGTGTAAATGTAAAGGTCAAATCTCTCTAATTCTAAGGTTTATATTATTACCTCCACCAAGGAGGGTATGGTTTTTTCGGAGTAAGTCTGTTTCTTTGTCTGTCTCCAAGATCACTCAAAAAGTTATTGACAGATCTTTACGAAATATACAGGAATTGTTAGGCTTGTTAGAATGAGCAAATAACCAAATTTTTGTGATGATTTGTTTGTCTGTTTGACTCTATTTTTGTTTCTGTGTTTGTCAGACTAGATAGCTGGCGGTATGTAGAAAATGTTAAAAGATATAAATAACAAAATTTTGGTGATGATCAGTTCGTTTGTTTGTTTGTTTGTTTGTTTGTTTGTTTATTTGTTTGTTTGTTTGACTATGTTTGTCAGAACATAACTCAAAAAAGTTATGGACGGATCTTCAAGAAAACTACAGGCGCTGTTAAGAATGCTACGAGGCACAAATAACCAACTTTAGATGATCAAATAGAAATTTCGGTTTCAGGACTAATTTGAGTCTTTCGTTAACATTGCATTGCTTGCGGAGGTATGCGCTCTCAGAGTGTTACTGTAGATGCCTAAGGCGCACTTTTTCTTCTTTCACCCGTTCCATAGTTTCAGAGAAAGAGCCTTCAAAGTATAAGATTACTGGACAACGCGCACTTTTTCTTTTTCAGCGAACCTAAGTTTGGAGAGAAAGCGGCTCTCAGGTATAGATTACTGGATAATGCACGCTTTTTCCAACGTCACCAGCCCTAGAATGTGCTAGGCTTGGGATTAGAGTGCCGTGTCGCCGAGTCTCTTCCGTTCAGACTTGGCTCTAGCGCCCCCAGAAAAACCTGCTAACAAAAGGCCGGTCTTTTATAAGAAAGAAGAGCACGGGAAATGCATTTGCGTTACTGGAGCTCGTCAACTGTTCCTTGAGAGCCTGGATTACTGCGAAAATATGTGCGAGAAGTGGCTGCCTGAGCCCCGGCTGATATTTTGGGTGAGAATGGCTGTAATATTGCGGCGTGCATGAGGAGCTTGCAGCGCATGCGATACTTCTGAAGCCCTGCTGGGGTCTGGTGACTGATTTGGGCTGCTGAAAACGGCGTGCAGGTCGCACGTAAGTTTGAAATTCGCTGAATTGTAAATTACTATTGTAGAACACATGAATAACGGTAAACTATAGTAATATCGTGGGAGAATACAATATCTTCGTATCATGAGACTGACCTTTTGCACCCAACTCAGTATATACAGGTCAATAGCGAAACAACTAGCTGTAAATATTTTGAATGTAAAAATATTCCTGCATAATGAAGCTAACCTTTCAATCCCAAATTTGTGTACACACGAAGAAAATTATAAATAAAATTACTGTTGAAGTAGATATGAAGTTCCTGGGAGCTCGCGGTACGATGCGCTTCGTCACAGTTAGTCATCGTTACGGTATTACGCTCATCATTATCATTGAAGTGAATATGACACATGAATGATGGTTTAGGTATTACACTGCACTCGCTAACAAAGGAATACATGTATTAGTTCCTGAGTTAAAGACTCCAGAGTTCACACATGACTGATAGCTTAGGTATTGCACTGCACTCGCTAACATAGGAATACATGTATTAGTTCCTGAGTTAAAGACTCCTAAGTTCACACATGACTGATAGCTTAGGTATTGCACTGCACTCGCAAACAAAGGAATACATGTATTAATTAGTTCCTGAGTTAAAGACACGTGAGTTATACTAGTTTCGAAGTCGTCAAACGTTGGTGTCGCTTTCAGAAGTTTTTATTAAGAAAGTAGCGGTTGGTACCATGGGTTTCTCTTGGCCTCACATATTCATAGCGCCCGTTAGCTCCGTCCGGCCTCGTTGCAAGCAGTGCTGTTCTTACGAATAGTGGAGCTTAATTAACATGAACGGTGATAAGTACAAGGCAACGGTTGGATCACCTCGTCCTAGAAATCCCACGTAGCCTACCCAATGACGGTTCTCTTTAGGCCGTACTGTCAGAAAACGGGAAGGACTGTCGAGTAGTTCGTAAAAATCCTTTCATAACATCGGGCAGGTTAGGTAAAGCAAGGCCTGGTTCGCCTAAAGTTCATTTTTTCTTTTTTACTTTAGGCCACGTTAATTTTAGGTAAGCGGGCAAGGAGAGGCTTGGTTTGACTAAAGATATTTTTTTTTTTTAGGTAAAGGTGACTCGCGGCCCCGGCGACGCAGTGTGGGGGCCACCCTAGATAACTAGATACGCTAACTTATAAACGGACGTTCAGTTCACTCGATTTATCCATGTACACTGAAAGTCGGGTGCCATGATACCCATGAGCATCCACTCATAAGTTGAGCATGCAATTGCCTAGGGTGTTCCCGAAATAAAAAAGCCCTAAAGGTCTCGTGTACGGTTAAAAAACTAACACCTTCTATAATTGCAATCACTTGTTGGCTGGCGTGACGAACTTCATAACCGAAACAATGTTGGCACTTTCAACCGACGCGTTCTGGGCGTGTTTACTTTACCTCCATTTGTGTAAGGACGGTTCATGTAAAAGCCATCGCTGTATATGCCCCAACCAGGAAGTCCACGTACACGTGTTCGTGCTCGGTATAGATGCCAGCTGGGATCAGACGAGTGCACGGTTGCAGTCGACCAATGAATACCTGAGTAATGGCGTCAGAGTCGGAAGGCTCATGCGATGACTCCTATTTCACCACTTGTATTCCTATAGAAGAAAGAGCCCTTGTGGCGAGGTCCTAGTAAACCAACGACAACTATGCTTCTTCCAGAAAGACCATGCGGTCACGTTTCAAGTAGTACTGTTCCTACAAACATTGTTGCGGATCGTAGGCAGTTGATGCGTTACAGATGGATAAATCCTGTACACTAACAGTTGGTGCTAAACGTTAGCTTCTAGGTATTAATAATATACAGGAAAGTACAACTGGTAACGTTGTTTAATGGCAGTAAGTGCTGATGAAAGTGTCGTAATGCTTACCATGCAACGGTGTTTTTATACGCTGCTCGAGACGTCGATAATTGCGCGTGGTTTCTTTGTGTCGTTGAATCATTAAAGCGTTTCCGATTCACCCACTTTCACAGAGATTATCTAATCTCTGTAACTTGCCCGAAACTCCAAGTCTAAACATTGGCTTTGTCACTTTGGATGGAGTTTCATGAGTTCATCGCAAATCATTCGCGCTTGAGACCGGCTCCAACTCAACCCCGCTAGTATCACTCTTGCCTTATCTAATTTCTCTTATCGTATGATAACTCATACTTATTGTTTCTTATCTTATAATTACTCCTATTCCATTGCTGGTACTACATCGCTACGGTACCAATTGAAACAAATTCTGTGAGCCAAGTTGCACAGCATGGCCGAGAACTCGACCCCCCAGCTACGACCTTTGCCAAGATCTGCAGGGATGAAAACCTACTCTGCAACCAGGCGGTGCAGCAGGCTACGGCTGGCAGACTTCAAAAGTCACTTGCCTGTCGGCCGCCTGACACGTTCTATTCAGGTGCAAAAATGTCAACACGCCGGGGAAACGCTGGACTGGAATCCGGACTCCGCTCCGGCCGTCTGGAAGGAAAGTGAACAACTGCAGTGCAGTCAGTCACCCTTGAGACGTTGGAGTGGTTGTGTTGCGCCTCTCTTCTTGAGTCTCCCTTCCAGTCTCGTGCCGATTGCGATGCAGTGGTTGTTGGTGGCAGAAATTTCATAGTAATGTGTAGCAGTGGCGGATTTCGTGCTAGGAAATCCTTGCATGAAGGGAAAGCGACCGTGGGCCGCTCGGTGTACTAGAGAATGGAAAACTTGTGAGTCATTAGCGAGTCTCATTCAAGTAAAAGTTCAAAAAGAAGAAGAAGAGAGGTAAAAGTTTTTGTGGTAATGCTGAGCTTTATCAGTGATGGAGTTGCTTTGACTTCGGGGAAATCGTTTGCTTCCTGATAGAATTTCTGTGGGGTTTTTACTGCTCCTCAGATGTGTGTGCGCCTCTTAGGTACGTGCTCTGTGTACGTGTGTATTTGTGTGTACGAAACTTCGCATTCTTTCGTGATCAGTGTACATGGAAGTGATCTCTACAGTGAAAAATATTTTACGTTTTTGGTTGATTTCTTGCGGTTTGTTAATAATTTTGACGGTTGTCAGCCTAAAACATCCCACAGCAAGATTCAGTTGTGTTTTTACCCGTGGATTTAGCTAATTGACTTTTCTTAAACCTTGCAAAACGATAAAAAGTAGAATGACGAAGAGGACGACCGGGCCGGTAAAATAACTCGGTGATATATATAATCAGAAAATATATAATTCATCTCATGGATATTTTAGAAATTTTATTGTAATTCTTCTATTCGGTCTCTTGGAAATCATCTGATTTAATATCTGTAATTATCTCATTGCTTCTGTGCTGTAGGCTAATGCTGTAAGTTTTAAATTCCATTTGAGTAGCTGCTGTTTCTTCCATATAAAAGCGACTGTTTATCTGTATACCTTCACCTGATTACGTCTATTGGACGTTTATCTACGTACTCCAATGCTATTACATCTACTAGGTAAATGTTTATCTACGTAGGTTCTTGATGCTGATTGCGTCTGTTATGAATTCATCTACATACTTTAATCTGATTACGTGCATTGCATGTTTGTGTGCATACTTTATTTCTAATTGCGTCGAGTTGGATATGTATGTGCATACTTTTTGTAATTACATCTATTGGAGGTTGAGGCCGGACTCACACAACTGCCAAAGAACGTCATTGTTGCTCACGATGCCACTCGTTGCGCGCTCTTCTGGCCGGTTCATACGCGCGACTTTTGACCGCGTTCTGTCGGGTAGTCGCCCAAAGTTTTTACTCTGTAAACGCTAGGCCTACTAAGAGTCCACCAAAATATTTAGTGATATGATGTCCGTCGGTCGGTAAAATTTCGTAACTAACTTCGAATTTGGAATAAATTAACCTGTACAATTTTCTGCTACCCAAGCAATGCAGCAACTCATTCATACGATTAGCCGAGCGAACACGTTCATCGGACTGACGTATGAACTGACGTTTGCGTTCCTCAAAATCATGTATGTAGCTCCGCAGCATCTCAGTCTGTACTGCATTGTTTCTTGATTTAGAAATGTTTGATATGTGAGAAGATGTGCGACCTTGTTATTCGAACGATGTATGACTAAGCTCGTCAATCGAACCGAAAAATTCTGAAGGTGTAATCAATAGAAAATCGGTCCCCGTTCGCGTTTCCGTTACTCGGACATCTGAGTGATGCATGTACATTTATTTGAGTTGTCATCCTTGATTCGGCTCGCACTCATTTGCTACTCGAATTTCTCGCCAGTCGAACTGCCTCGAACGGATTAACCCCTCGCTAGTCATTATATCTTGAAAAATGCTTCACTTTCTTATCAGTACCTTTTTTTTATTTTTTTGTTGTTTTAGTAAGTTTTAAGCTGATTTTAGATTCTCCCTCCATCGCGGTTCTTCTTTATCATATCATTAAAATAACATTTAAATCATTTAATAAATTATATTTCAGCAACTCGAAAACCGCTTGTTGGGAAAAAATAGAAAGACGAGTAAACTCATTTCCGCCTGCGGGGCTTCGTCTAACCTCTGGGTGCCATAGGCTGGGGAGCCGAGTACAATATCCATGTGAGACAAGGAGGGAGTTTCCTCTTGTTCCTCATCTTCTTCTTGTCTCTACAGCCTCAGCGTTTATTGCTATTTGACTCCAGGGGGCGCTTCGTACGTCACTCGCTTAACTGCCCCCCGTCTTGGATTGGCCCGAGTAATCCCCCCCCCCCGTTTTCATGCAATTGTCTTGTCTTGAATTAGCTATTGAGTCATTTGCCCCTGTTTTTATGTTATTGCAAAGTCTTGCATTGGTCCGCCTATGATATCCACGGGTTTTTCTGCTGTAAGTAATTGCATAGTTATGGAAATGTTCGACTAATATCCTAATGCTTTCTGTTGTAATTGCAGTATCTCGTGTTGGTCCCACTACTATCCACACGGTTTTCTTGTTGTAATTGCAACTTCTTTGATAGACCAAAGCAATTTCTCCAGGCATTCTGTTGTTATTACTGCATATATCTTTCATATTGTGGTCTATGTTGAACACGTGTCGATCAACATTTACCTTCATCTTTAAATTACAATACAGGTAGTTCTCTTCGTGTTTCATACTTTTAATGTATGTTCAAAAATTTTTTCCACGTATTTGAAATAGGTTCTTTTGAACTCGTTCTGCATGCACACACATTGTGGCACCTCTACTTTTTGTATGTTGAAGACTGTAGACTGTATGCAACCTGTGTACGTCGGAGACAGTACCGTATCGCTTATTTCATTTCGCCTATTATTTTCTTTCAAGGTTTGTTTACGGTCATAATTTGGAATTTATTATATTTATTTGAGCAAAAACTTTCAATTATGAGTTAAAAATGTAATTCTTGTTTTTAAAGTGTCCTTTTTTTACCTTTATAACGATTTTATTTATTTTACTATTCCTGAATATTGTAGCTTCGATCGATAGCATTTATTGAGGATGTGTGTACTGTATAATGTACTCCGTGGATTATTGATAATAATCATAGTTTAAATATTGTAATAACATTTGAGCAATGATGTTCTCCGTTGCTGTGCTGTTGAACTTTGGGGTACAATATATGATTCTTGTTCTTCTCGCTGGTCATGTGCTTCTGAACTGCGATGTGTCTATAGCCTAACAGTTTACTGGTTACAACTTTCTTGGTGAATGAAATCCAAGCTTACTCTGTAGACCTCCTGTAGCATTATTTGACGTGGTTATGAACTCCATCTACGATGCATATTTCAACTCCGCCATGCCCTTCTTCCCTTTCTGCTGTAGCTGACACTTTTTTGTTCTACCTCTTTTTCCCCCACCTACTGCTGCGATGTGCGACACAAGATTTTGACCCGATGACACATAGCTTAAACGCTTGTTTTCCTTAAGAAAAGCACCATTAATAACGTCGAGAAAATAGACCGTATACTTCAGTGGGTTAATTTCAGCGAATGTGAGTTTCAACATACCAATATCCTTCGTTCTACACCTAATTAAATTGCCTGACCTCGATAGCTCAAATCCACAAAAACTAAGTGTGAGAAGATTGTCGGTAATTGACGATATCGCGCTCGGGCGACTGCGATAAAACAAAGATGGCAGCGGCGATATTGAGGTCTCCTGCGGGTCTCCTTTTTGCGTTTCCGCTCTGCTTTTACGGACGGAACTCCGTGCTCCGCAGCGCGCAATTTATGCTGTACGGTGCGCAGATTTTTTTTATTATTTAACCCCACAAGGATTAGCCAACTTCATCAATGATGATGTTTCGAATAATGCTATTCTTACGAGAAACGGATCTTTTAGTTTGTCCTTACAAGGCTAAGGAACCACACGTTTCTATAGCATGAGTGTTACTAGCTTAGGAAGTCGCTGTTTCGCGCTTCACAGCCTGGAATTTACACGGATAAGTGCGCATCTTTTGGTCAATATTGAGAAATTCTGTGTTGGTATCCCATATGTCTGGTAATGTCTTTAGGGGCTGATATTTTCCCTGCTCGGGGAAGAGGCTACATTGCCGGCTCTGAGAAGAATCATTTAAGGGTACTTTCCCAGAGTTTTGTGATGTACGTATTAGCCTTTTTCGCCCTTTCAAGTGCCTACTATAATGGAAACCGGCGATGCTGATAATCACATACTGCTATAGCGCGGAATAGTAATGTACTAACTGACGCACTAATTATAAAGTTTGTTTAGAGGCAGAACAGTAAATTTCCACCGGCATGACCCGCTCTAAGAACGAACAAACGTTTGTCATGCGAAGCGTGTCTCGCTACACACACGCACAAATATTATTAAGCCAAAAATTAATTACTTACAGTAAGTGAAAAAGACTTCAAAACAGTACACTTATATAATTTTCTATCTGCAGTTACTCATTTTTCATGCGGTTACCCTGAAAATTTGTTTTCTTTAAGCCCGTTCTTTAATTGGGAGATGGTGCAAACTAAGCAAGAGAGCCCACGGAAATGTTCCAATGCCGAAAATTTACTGATATTTTGATCCACTTGGCAGGAACATGTTCTTGTTATACTTATTGTACCATGAGCACGTCAGAACATTTGTTGTGTGTGTAAACAATACCGACTGAGTGGTTTACGATTTTTGTCATCAATAAAAGCTCCATAAAGTATAACGAAATCGAAGCTATATACGTAAGGATCAGATGTGTGTGTGTGTGGGGGGGGGGGCTTGCAGACTTTTGCCTGAGGTGCTCAGTGTCTTGTTTGGCTCTTCTATGTTTCTTGAAATATAGTGCAACTGGACAAACTTTTCTGCGCGTTGGTGCCAAACCTAATATTACATTATCTCAGTGATGTAAAAAGACACTTATGAAATAGTTAGCCACAAGTCTGAGCTGAACTTGATGCCACTGGCGCTATGTTTTCATTAAAATCCAGCACTGACTGGTAGCGGGTAGTAGCCTTGGGCAGTTCATGCTGGCATTGAGTGATGACGAGTCTTGCGATTGGGCAGTAAATGAACGGGAAAAATTTGATTTTTGTGCACGGTAGATTATGATCAGTTTTAAGTTAGAAAGTTATACCTGGCTTTACATAAGTCCTGACCTGTTCTAATAATTTGCGATCCGAAGTTCGTAAAAGCTTTGTTTATAATGAAATAAAACAAGATTCGCAATGTATTAGTTTATTATGATTTAAACAAAATTGCTATTCAATAGGACCTCCATTGGCAGCAGTGACACGCCCTAATCGTGGTCGGAAGTCCTTACACGCATTAACGGACGTAGTCCTTCCTCATCTGGGCCCAAGTGCGGTTCACAGAGGCTTTCAGCTCCTCAATGTTGTTGTGGCGATCTTTGCATGCTTTATTCTCAATATGTGGCTACACGCTGTAGTCCAGAGGATTGAGATCAGGCAATTGTGGGGGCCAGAAAGTCATGTTTTTGGCTCATCCAGTTTTGGACGGTTTTTGACGTGTTCGCTGGTGCACCATCTTGCTGAAACACGTAATCTCCATCTTTGACGATTTTTCTGATCCAAAGAAGAACTTTTGTGGCCATATATCCCTGTATTCAGCTCCTGTCAACCTGTAGCCGCTCTTGAACCACACTGGAGGCACCTTCTCTCCATTGGAGGCCACAACGCCAAGCATCATCACAGAGGCTGGATGCTCTGTTGTGGAGACATAACGAACATCAGAGATGTCTTGGCCAAAGCTCAAAACTCGATCGTTCTGTTTGTTGAAGACAGGATTCATGGTAAAGGTCTTCTCATCTGAAAAATGGTGACTCGATTTTCATGACTTTTCAGGTCCTTAAGAAGGCGGGAACATCGCTCTTGGCGCTTTTTAACCATGTCAGCAGTTAGCAGCGGTCTTTTCTGACGCTTTAAGCTCTTTCCACCTTCACTCTTTACAGCTCTTGACACGGTTGACACNCATGACTTTTCAGGTCCTTAAGAAGGCGGGAACATCGCTCTTGGCGCTTTTTAACCATGTCAGCAGTTAGCAGCGGTCTTTTCTGACGCTTTAAGCTCTTTCCACCTTCACTCTTTACAGCTCTTGACACGGTTGACACAAAAGTCTTTTTCTTCTTCGCAAATTCAGTCATTTTGTGTTTCGGATCATATTCAAAGGCTCTTCGAACATTCTTCCGTTGAATAACTTGTGGTCTACCTGAACGTGGTCGATCTTTGAGGCTTTCATTGTTCTTAAGGCGGTTTTCGACCCGTTTCACCGTTGATAAACTGACATTTTGCAACCTAACAATGTTCGTCTTCTGGGGACCCGCTCGAAGGAGAGCTTCTATCTTTATCCTTTTTGTTTCCATTACCAACAATGTATAAAAATGAGCACTGTTACTAGTTATTATATTATCTGAAATAGTTTAGAATGAGTCATTGTCAATACATTTCGTCAAGTCTTTGAAATGAGTTACACACTTTGAAAATACAAAACAGGTCAGGACTTTTGCAAAGCCCGGTAGAACTCTAGGCGTCGGTTGATTGAAAAGTTGTTCAGTCACAGCACAGGAATGAAGCTCACATTGATAGAATAATTGTATGGAAGGGTTTCTATAGGCTGTGAAAGCACTGGGAAAAAAGGGCTCGTTTGGAAAATGGCTGCCTGTAAAATATCGCTATCCAAGTTGAAGAACTCTGCAAGCGGGCGCAGATCAGATAAGTAGTTGCCAGTAAAAACACTTGTCTCTTCATGTTCTGTTGCAAGCAACAACGATAATTTGAATGGCTCAGTGATATTTTTTAAAGCATAAGAAGTTAGATAAGGGTACAGATTATGTAAATGTGTGATAAAAAAGTTTAATATCTAGTAAAGAGCTTTCGAAGCCCATATCATGGCAGAAATTGCGTCCAGTGCACATCTTCATATGATGAAAGACTTGTAAACTTCAGCATAAACTAGTTATAGACGTATATATTTGATATATTTCCTGGGTAAAGAGCTGTGGTAGAAGACTTGAGATTGATTGATTGGTTGGTTGGTTGATTGATTGGTTGCACAATTGAGCATCTTGACGTATGGAAGAGATACTGTTAGGCACTTTCCCATGCCTATCGCGGCTTTGCGCTCGTTCTGAATATCAGTACTAGTAGTATTTTTATCCAAATGAAGAGGTCTGCTCGACGACATCAATCGTCGGTGTCTGTAGTCAGCCAGCACGGCCTTGCCATCCGTATACGGAGCTGTCTGCGATGGTTCACTGACCCTCTCGTTAGGACAGCCGCTGCCTTTGGGGCTGCTTACTTTGCTTGCCGATTTTTTTCCTTTTGCTTTTGTTGCCAGTAACTTCTATGCTGGCGTAGGCATTTCGTCCTCTTTTGTTTTTCGTAACTGCTGTGCAAACGCAGGCACTTTGTCTTCTTTTGTTGTATGTAACTGCTGTGCAAACGCAGGCACTTTGTCCTCTTTTGTTGTTCGTAACTGCTGTGCAAACGCAAGCACTTTGTCCTCTTTTGTTGTTCGTAACTGCTGTGCAAACGCAAGCACTTTGTCCTCTTTTGTTGTTCGTAACTGCTGTGCAAACGCAAGCACTTTGTCCTCTTTTGCTGCCCGTAACTGCTGTGCAAACGCAGGCACTTTGTCGTCTTTTGCTGCCCGTAACTGCTGTGCAAACGCAGGCACTTTGTCCTCTTTTGTTGTTCGTAACTGCTGCGCAAACGCAAGCACTTTGTCCTCTTTTGTTGTTCGTAACTGCTGTGCAAACGCAGGCACTTTGTCGTCTTTTGCTGCCCGTAACAGCTGTGCAAACGCAGGCTCTTTGTCGTCTTTTGCTGCCCGTGCCTGCTGTGCAAACGCAGGCACTTTGTCGTCTTTTGCTGCCCGTAACTGCTGTGCAAACGCAGGCGTTCCGTCTTCTTGTGTTGCCCGTAACTGCTGTGCAAACGCAGGCGTTCCGTCCTCTTGTGTTGCCCGTAACTGCTGTGCTAACGCAGGCAGTTCGTAGTACCTGTGTCGCTCGTAATTAGTTGATTTGTACAGCGAAAGACGAAAGATGAATTAGTTACCAGCCCATAATTATGGGTTCACGGCATTTGGTGTTAGGAGAGAATTGCGCGTGGAGGTTTTAGAATATAAACATGGGACGTATTGCCCACCTTTGCTGCTTAACAGAACCATTTTGTCACGTTTCACACTCTATCACCCACTGTACTTATTTGAAGATGAGAAAAATCGTGCTATTCCTAAGAAAAATGGTGTTTGCTTGAGGCATGAACGGGTTAAATAGTGCCTCTCCAATGATTGTTCGGTTATTAAGGGACGAATAGTTAGATCTTCGGCTGCTTGACTGTTAACCATGATCGTATTATACAACTAATTATTAAAACTATAAAAGTGTTTGCGAAATGAATATTTCTCAGACAGAGCTTAGATTGCCGTGCTGATATCCGACTGCTTTAGCTGTAGTTCATGTCCTCTCCACTTGGGCCATACGCTCGGGACTGTTTACTGTCCTTGTGTACGTCTAGCTCCAAGTTCGTCTCTCCCGCACGCCTCCCCATCATCGTCACCAGGGGACCTAAGTTTATCTTTGTCGTTTGTTTTGCGTCATTTTCTCTTGGTCGTCGTTTGAACACGCCACGGCTCTGAGTCTGTGACCACCAGCCTTAGACTCAACAGTAATTCTTGCTTACTGTAGCTCATAGGTACAATGCCTTTTTTCGTGGTAGATAGTCTCATAATGGAAGGGATTTTGTGGCCAGTTCGTTTTTTTTTCTAAGGTGACCTAATTAACGAACAGACTAACTGAGAATCGTACGTTTAATAATCTTAAAATCAAGGGAATTGTTTGCTTATCCGAGCTGCATTAAGTTAAATAACCTCAGTAGTGAAATGATTAATTGCTGAAACTAACATTAGCTGGTTCTATTATACATAAACGTGTTTTGGATGATTATTTGCATGAAGAGTGGCGCGAAGTCCATGAAGTGGTATCAATGTTTATTTGATAATTATTATGTTATTTTAAACTAGAATTATGGACAGAGTATCCTGAAATAAAAACTTTGAAAAAGCATGCAAGTGAACAGCAAACTCATAAATATTTCATGATCAGCTTTTTATAGAAAATTAATTTCTTTAGTTTCAGCGGTAAATTGGCCATCAGGTTCCTTAGTTCTAACCTCTGTTGACATCTGTTTCCGTATCGCCCAGACTATCATAAACAACTCTTTAGTGTGACGCGTTTGTCACTCGAGATATCTAAGGGATAAATTATAACATTATCAAGCTGAAGTTGGTAACATGCTATATCATTTTTTCAGAAACAAGGGTGTTTGAATGTCCTTATTTTAAATATGCTTTTTCTCATTGAAAAGTTCGGAAAGGATGTGGAGCGCGTTGAAATTTAGAGTTCGAGACTTAATTGACTTGTCCGTGACTTGAGACAAGTGAGCTGGTGTCGGCCTTTAGAATCGTGTTTCAGGCTTTAACTCTCATCGATAACCCTCGCGATTTAAAAAAAACTCAATAATGTTCTCTAACATGGCATTTACAACCTGCTCACCGTAATCAGGTTGCCTATAGATCTGTTGCACTAAGAAGCAGAATGGCAAAGACAATGAATGCTCTTGTCGAATTTTTGGACTAGTTCAATTTTTGTGTTCTAATTTCGCCGACCACTCGAATATGCCAGTACTTAACTGCAATAAAAAAACACAAACCAACTACCCCACAAGTTTTTTACTTCGCGGGTAAAAACTATTAGTTCGTTTGATTAGTGGAATGATAGCTTAAAGTACTCTTTCCATATTGAAGGTACCTAAATTCATGCTTCTGCACTAGTTAGCTAGATGCTAGATAGAAGTTTGTAATCTGAATTTAAACATAGAACTATAAACAGTCTCTCCTCGCGAGTTGTGAATTATCGTTCTGTTTAAATCAGATCGCTGTATCTGATAGTACATGGTTAGAGATATTGTAGAAACAAAACTAAGATGTTTTCTCCATACTAACTACACATTGTGCTCCATTTGCATGAGTTGAGTTTCTAAAAGTTATGCTAGAATTGTATATTGTCCAACAGAGTCTCAACCGCATTGTGCCACCATATCCCATCTCACCAACCTCACTCTCTCCTAACCAGTCCCCAACAAACGCGTGGTCGAAATCAATCCAGCTAAACTAACCTAATCTGCCCTTAACTATGCCTAGTCTGTTCTGTCGCCGTGAATAGCAGCCGCTGTCGTTGCCTCTGAAGTCCTATAGCTCTTCGCAACAATTTAGGTCCCTGCCTGCATTTCCATCACAAATGGCTTCGTCATCCATGAATTTGACTCGACGTTTAAGTGCGTCCAGGAAGCCCATTTCATTTTTTCTTGAGCTGCAGTCCTTCCTGTTCCGAGGCCCATGTTGATTTTGTCTGAACAGTTTGGTATGGGATGGTACCGTGTGTTGCGTTCCACTGTAGTGAGGAGTAAAACCATTGATTTGGCTGCAATTTTCTGTGACAAACGTACGGTGGTGTTTTGCGTTCGATTGTGGTATGTGTAGTAAAAGCCTCTGACTTGATTCGCAGTTGAGTTATGGAAGATATTGTGTCTCATAACTGATTGTGGTTTTGGTAGGAAGGAGCCTTTAACTTTCGCAGTTTTGTTCAAGGGAAGTATACAGTGTGTTATTTTCGACTTTTTGTCGAGTAGGTAGGTACATTTGGTTTCGTCCGCATTTAGTGCATGAAGATGTTGTTGTTTTGATTCCAGTGAACGTAAAGTGTGAGACACCCACTAGTTTAATGACGGGCTATGAAACTCGTCCTAATGAAGGTTGTAGAAATTGCCCAAACTGTATCCCTTCTTCCCTTTGCGCTTCCACTGACCAGTGGCGTGGATAGGGAAGCTTAAGCTTTGTTCTTATCTTTCTCCAAAGGAACGGAAACGTTTCTGCAGCTTTTCCATGTCCCTTCTTATTCTCCGTCCGTCTCTGTGTCACGGACAAAAGAGGAAGGTCCGATCCCCAGGGTCAGCCTCTGAGCCGCATTAGGCCGGCCGAGCCTCTGTGTATTTCTGGCTGCATTCCCGCGATAATGCGGAAAAGTCGTAAATATGTCAAGCTCGGTGCATATCAGAAGCACGAGAGTAATTACGGCCGAGCTTCCTCGGTGATGGATCGCGGCAATGGTGGACTTAGGCACCGTGTACTGTGCCCTCGGCAGTTACGAGGACACTGCCGAGCAGTGCGGGGAAATGCTACGCCCTGGTAACTGCGTGCCATGGCTATGGTTAGGTTAGGTTTATGGGTTGAGAGTGATGGAACGAGGAAACTAAGGGCAGCTTTGTGTTGTATATTAACGGGTGAGCTATGTATGGCTAATGTGTTGAGCTTATGAGATAAGGGTATCTCAACGATGAAACTAAGAGAGGGTTGTGTTGTATATTAACGGGTGAGCATGGTCTGGCAATTGTGTTAAGTTTATATATGAGATAAGGGTAACGATACGATGAAACTAAAGGAGGTTTGTGTTCCGTGTACGCTAAATGACGAACAATGTGTAGGTAGTCCATTAAGACAAGTTTATGAATGAAGGACGATGGTATGATGGAACCAAGGTAGACGTTTGTGTCGTGTGTTCACTGCTATAAACTGAATGACTACTCTTTAAAATTATGGTATGAGGCAAATGATAGACTTTTACTGAGGGGGTAGTTTGTGCTGTATAGTACCTGTTGCGTTGTGTACTACTGCAGATGTGTTCAGTCTACGGCGAAAGAACAGTGGTGCAATGGAGCTCAGTGCTCGGATATGGAATTATGGGGGAAGAACGACACAATAGCCAGGCTGCACTATCGTCTCTCACGACGATTTGTGTGCGTGTTTGTGTACGCAGATCGTGTGCGCCTGAGCGGCGTTCAAGTTGGTGCGCCGCGCTGCTCGCTGTATCGCTGATTAAGTTGGTTTAGGTTTGGCACTGTTAGGTAACGTTATGTAACGTTAGAGTACGTTAGATAACGTTAGGTAACTTTAGGTAAGGTTAGAAATGTTAGATTGGATTAGGTTAGGTAAGGAGGTTAGGTTTGGTAAGGGTAGGTTAAGTTAGGCTAGGTTAGGTTTGCTTAGATAGTGTTTATTTTAGTGGTGGCGCGCGCAGGAAAGCTTACGTGAACGCAAAATCGTCGTGAGAGACGATAGTGCAGCCAGGCTATGGGAAAAGGAAGAGTGAACGATGCGATTGCTAGACTAGCGGAAATTCAGAGATCAACGACACAATATCCCCAATATAAGAGAAATCGAGCGATGAACGACGAATGTAGTAGCTGTGCTAAGAGAAATTGAGGGATAAACGACGCAGTAGCTACTTGTAATTTATTTATCGAGCCAGCTGTCTGTTCAGGCGTACGTTGAATGAGTGTACAATGGAAGTAAAAGAAAACGATTGAATTTGGGGGGATAACACAGCTCACCTAAGGAAAATGATTATATGGTATCATTATAGTTGATGAACGGTCCACTATTGTAACAGTGGACTGAATCTCAGGAGAGAGATAGGGTCTGTGTTTACTTGGAGATGTGTTATGTAGGTTAATTGTTAACTTGTTGCTTAACTTGATGACCTGTAGTATATTGGTTAACTCTTGGCTTATTGCCTAACTTGGAAACCTGTGGTACAGGTGTTTTTAATTTACTGTCTATTTTTTTATCTTTATAATGTCATGAGTGGTAATTTCCATGTTTACTCCCTATCCCTGCCACAATATATTTGGTCATCACGCACCCAAGGTTCCCGAGTGCCTTATCCGCAGGAGACGTTGCAGCTTGCCGCAGTTCCTGCTGACGAGGTTAGTTTTGTAAAGTTAGGTAGGT
>LQNS02278082.1:7323330-7380936 GCA_001587735.2 Parhyale hawaiensis | reverse complement strand
TATTTGAATACTGCACAAGTAGTTTCTCTGTTGAAACGCCTGAGTTGCGGCTACGGAGGTTAAACAAAATATATAATAATTTCCATGTTAACTCTGTGTTAGTAACCAAACCAATGAGGTTACTGTAATTATTGTTGATTTACCCTTGCTATTCCCAAAGTGATATTGAGTTTTAACGGGTGTATGCGCGTAATTTTGACGCCAGTATTTTAACACTACACATATGTTCATTATTGATTTCTTGCAATGTTCACAAAGCGGTATTGCTGTTAATAAGCCAACCACAATTCTTTCGTCATCGATAAATCAAAAGCACTGCGCTTACCATTATTATTGTTGACTGGCTCTGTTAATGCACTGTCGAGAAATGTTATTAAAACCAAGCGCAATAATGCCTTCGTCGCAGCAACAGCAGCACTTCACTTACATCCATTACTGTTTACTTCATTCACAAAGCACCGTTTAGTGCTAATAAAACCAAATACAATAATGCCTTCGTTGCAAAAAAAAATAAATAAATAATAATATTAATAAAAATACACCACTTGAGATCTCCTGACACATAGAGGAGCGATACGCCTGGAATTTCACCCCTAGCGTAGCTGGCATATGTTGCATAGTCGCGGCCTGGAAAATGTTCCACACTTGGCCTTAGGCTTCGTAAAATCGAATAACTCCCAGGCACCGCACAGACCTCGCATGCCTGCGTGAGATGCTCGTCTTATATACGAACCTTGCTAGATGGAATTTGACGGTTAGATGAAATTCCGAGTGGCTGCTGGCGATTGAAAAATCCCAAGACATGCACGCAGTGAACGTTTGTATGGAGTTGCAGTGCGAAATTTGGATGAACGGACTTGGTTCCAAATTTTTTTGGTTTCATTCAGTCTGCCGCTTCATTTTGGTGCGCCGATGCCGACAAAACTAGTTTTTTTCGGTCAAGCGTTTCATTTTAATGCGTTAACGCTGTTGTAAGCGGTGCTGTTTTTAGTGAGGCATTTAAACGTTTTAGTTTGATGCGCGAACGCTTTTGGAAACTAGGCTGGTTTCAGTCAGGCGCTTAAAGAGGTAGTATCGCGATTTTATGAAAATTCATGAAACTACAATGAAATACACGGAGAATAGATGTATGAAGATAATTCTGTAGAAAAATGATTCATATTAAATTTCCTATTCTATAAATACAGCTTCGTGAAGATTTCACGCATTCCAGTGAGCACCCGTTAGGCTATATAAGCGCTGAACGCGTCAGTCCCTGGCAAAGATGTGATGAAACACAGAAAAGCAAGCAGATGGTGTACATCTTTGCAGCAGCTATCACATTACTGTTGAAAATACCGAGAATAATTTTCATTTCACTGCTGTAGCTCTAAATATTTCAGCTATCATCTACTTTTTTTAGTTCTGACGGCAAGATGATGACGTCACTTATCAAGGAGTTAAAATTCTGGGCAGTTTATCAATGCTTTCTTAACTCAGACTGAAAAATATAGGTAATTGATACAACTTTAATGAACATTATGCAATTGTTATTGTATTATCAATACAATAATAACAGCTATGATACCACCTTATTAATTATTTTTATTAAGTTATTTTTATTTCAGGGTTTCAGGTTGGAGATGAATTTAGCTCAACCAAAATGGTTGAAAAGTTTGTCATTATTAGTCAAAGATTTTAATATGAACTGATTATAGATGTGTTGCTTACAGCGCGCAATTCAGCGCCGTAAACAGAAACAATGCGGACGGGCGGCCGCCGATTGTCACGTTTCCGGCCCTGCGGCGTTACGACGAAGGCCACGGACGTTACTGCGGCGTACGTGACTGTCTGCGCTGCGGAACGCGTTGTTACACTGCGCCAGAGCGTGCAGTGTCGCGAGGCTCTCTGTCTACTGTAACATGCTCAACGTCTTTCCAAAATTATGCTGTCTCTTAAAACTGGAACGGTTGGATTTAAACAAAATTCTTCGGTGGATTGTCAGGAGTCGCAGAGCACCTACGTAAGGATACAAAAGTTAAGTCTCCAAGGCCACAAAAACAGGGGCCGCAGCGGACTATTCGAGTGCTCAGTCGCAGGGCTGTGGCAGGCAGCACTGCCCCCGTCTCTCCAAAACTGAAGCTCAATTTAGATATCACGTGACATTTCAGCACCGCCCTTGTGTACTACACAATCACAGTCATGCGCTCTGAGGTACCCACTGACAAGATCCAGTCTTCCAAAGAGTAGTTAGCATAACCTTAAAGGTTATTATTGTCTATTTTTTTTTTTTAAATCCGCTTTCTTCTAATACTAATTTAGCTTGCTCCTGTGATTTCTTCCTTATTCCCTGCTCTTAAGAAAACCTCAGCTAAACGAAGAATTCGACGCCATCTGCAGTGCATTAAGTTTGATTAAGAAATCTAACACTTTCTGTTTCCCCAAAGAGAGGGAGACCGCTCCAATCGATAGACTATATAACGGTGGACTGAACTTATATTTGGGGGAACGATTTACAATAAGATACTTTGTGCCGAAATTAATAGATAGTTGTAATTGCATCGTGCGTCGATCACGACCCAGTGTCGTGGCAGCGTTACGTGTCACACTGCACCGCAGTGTCGTGGCAGCGTTACGTGTCACACTGCACCGCAGTGTCGTGGCAGCGTTACGTGTCACACTGCACCGCAGTGTCGTGGTAGCGTTACGTGTCACACTGCACCGCAGTGTCGTGGTAGCGTTACGTGTCACACTGCACCGCAGTGTCGTGGCAGCGTTACGTGTCACACTGCACCGCAGTGTCGTGGTAGCGTTACGTGTCACACTGCACCGCAGTGTCTTGGCAGCGTTACGTGTTACACTGCACCGCAGTGGTGCGGCAGCCTAAAGCCCCATCCACACTAATGCGGGAATATGTCCACACAGATGCGTGTTTGCAGACCGTTGAGAATTTCGCTTAGTATGTCACTACTTTTTTTTTTTTTTTTTGCACTGTTCCAACTTGTTAGATGCGTCCACACAATTTAGGTAACAAATGAAGCCGTGTTCACACTGTATTCGTTTGCTCCTCGTACGTAGTACAAAACATCCTTTTAAACATTAAGAAAGCACATAGTTTCTTGAGTTGCAATGCACTGCAGGTTGAAAGACTAGGGAAACCTTACTAGTGATGTTTGCTAAGCAAACTAATTCCACAGCTAACATATTTGGCACGTTCTTTGGCGAACACAGTTGTGCTTGAAAAGGCGAAACAATTAAATCGTTCGAACCCTTTGCACCGCGTACGAAGAACAGCAGACTGTGCAGTAAGCGCGATTTAAAGGCGGCTTCACTCGGCAGTCTTTTGACCGTGTTTTTCTTTGCTAATCGCCCGAATGTTCCGCTGTGTACACGGTGTCCTTGTGTCCTCGTCTACCAAAACAAGTGTTGAAATGCTAGCCGTTATGTCAATTGGCAGCGCGCGCTGTGCTCGAGCATGTAAGGAAATGATCTCTGAATTTACAGTGGTTCTTATTCATGATTTCACCTATCGTGTATATATATATATATATCTATATATTTAGAGTAAAATGTTAGCTGTGTCAGAAAACTACAATTTTCTTGGTTGCAAGCGCGTCAACAACGAAGAACTAAACATACGTAGTGATCGAACTTTGAGTGCAGTACGCGGTACAACACATGTAAACGCTGCCGTGGGAATTTTGCTACGTATGGGATTTTTCCCGCGTCCTGCGAAATTGCTCGGACGAATTACGCAAACACTTACTTTAATGCAGACGAGGCTTAACAAGTTACATTTATTTTCATGTGTGTCAGGTTTGTTACACAAGATTAATGATCTTGGATGGAAGGAAGCCAGCGTTGCGTCAGCATTACTGACATTCATAGTCCGCAGTGAGGGCATTGATCTGAGCACAAGTGGAAACTCTCGGGGTACACAGCTGTTACATGAGTCTTCCGATTCTGACCGTTAGCGGTCGTCTATTTGCAGCATGAACCAGTGCATGTGGAGTTACCAGTTGGGGCGGGCGATCAAGCTGACTTTGCTTTTTCCATTGTCCCATCATTTACTGAAAATATCATCATTCTTGGTTCTACCATAGTCATGTTATCATTCATGATTTTTATTGTGCCATCACTGAGCATAAGTTGTATTATTAATGGAGCATATACATCCAGAATGTTTGCTGTACTCGTGTCATCCATCATCGTTTTCATTTATCATAATTCTTCGTCATTTCTGTTATTGTCATAGTCCATAGTAATTTTTATTATTATAGCTTCACCCGTCATAATTTTCATTATTATGTTATCGTCATCCGTAACAAATTTTCTAATTTCATAACTATAAAATTCACAATAAGGCAATTTTGAATATTCAGTTTGCGGTCTACTGTTGAAGGATGTGGTTTGCCTTTGTAAATTTTTCCAAATTATTCTAAGCACTCTCTGAATCAAAGGAGATGCAAAGAGTTCCATCTGATTTGATTCAAGCAGTATTTGGAAAAAAAAAAACTTCGGAGAAAAGTCTTATCATTATGCCATCATCCATCTGACTCAGTATTATTACTATAATATTATCTCACGTCATATCATCAGCCACCTTCACTCGCACAACCGCCCAGCAGCCGCGCAGTAGCAACCCACGGTCACGGTTCTTAGCTGCCGAGCGCCTCGGCCTGTTGACTTTATGCAGCTCCGTGACGGTGACGGCTGTGGCTTACGTCGCGCCTGCTGCTGCTATGATTTCACTTGGCCTCCTCCGTACTCTTGCGCAACACTTGCAGTAGCTTGTTACTTCTTGTTCGGTTGCCCTGCACCTTGTATAGTGCACAGCGCCATTGGAATACTACTGCTGGAATGGCTGGCAACGTGTTTATACGAACTAGCTGGAACCTATGCAAAATCCAAAGAACTAAGGTGTTTTTGTACTTAATTGAAACTCCTAAGCCCGTTGTAAGATGTGCGACGTATGAATATTTGTTCCAAGTCTCATTACTCATCTGTATGGCCTGGAAGAAGTAGCTGAAGGTAGACTCATATTGATTCCAAACTTGTGGCGTAGGTACGCCGTTTTACCCCATCTAACTCTGAAAATGTAGCCCACGGACCTACTAACACCATAACAAGCAGAGTTATAGGATGGTCGTTCCGAAAGTAATTCCTTCTGTTTTTTTTATATTCCGCCCGAAGGGATGTGAGGGCTTGCAAATAGCAGATATGCATTCATGATGTGAAGTTTCCATCATCCTGTTGCAGATATTGACGGTGTGACACTCTAAAGTAGTAATCTCTGTCACAGACGTGCGTCAGAGCAGAGATGCGTCATTAAATTTCTTCATATAGGAAAACATGAACCAGTTAACATTCACCAGCATCTGGAGAAGAGTTTACGACGCCGCTGCTGAACATGTCAGCACAGGAGAAGACTTCGTCGATTTCAGAGTGGCGACAGAGATGTGACTGACAAAGGACGCTCCGGACACCCATGCGCAGCCACCACCCCGGGAAACAAAGTGCGCCTCGATCAACTCATCTGTACCGATCGGCGGATAACAGTAAATGAAATGCGTGTAGATTTGGATGTGGGTGCCAGGGCCTTGAAAACTATGTTGTCATTCCTAGGTCACAGCAAACTGTGTGCTAGGTGGATTCCACGAATGTTCAGTGAGAAACAAAAAGACTACCGACGGCATGTCTGTCAGGACTTGTTGGATCGGTACGATGCCGAAATAGACAGATTCTTGGACCTCATCATCACTGGTGACGAGACGTGGTGCCACCAAGCCGGAGTCGAAGCATCAGTCGATGGAATGGCATCGCTTTCATTCCCCACCAAAGAAAAAATTCAAGACGCAAACATCTCCAGGCAAAGTGATGTGCACCGTCATCTGGGACAGGAAGGGCATCATCTCCTGGATTTTTTGGAACCAGGGGTGACTGTCAACTCGACCGTTACGTTGAAAAGTTGACCAAGCTGAAGGCTCGGATTACTCGTGTAAGGCCAGAGAAAAGAGAAACATTGCGTTTGCAACGCGGCAACGCCTGGCCCCACACAAGTTTGAAGACCACGGAATGCGTGACAAAGTTCGGCTGTACGGTACTGTCTTTTTCACCGTATAGTACAAACTTGTCACCGTCAACACCTTCTCATTTTCGGACCCTGAAGGATGCATTACGTGGGCAGCGTATCCCCTAAAAAAGCGCCGTAATCGCAGCCGTTAAATAATGGACCGCCTCCGCAGGCGCACACTGTTACGACCGAGGCATGAAAGCTCTGGTTCATCGCTGGCAAAAGTACATCCGGAATGGTGGTAACTGCATATAATAATAAATTCTGGAGCATAATAGGTCTCTCGTTTTAATGGTGCCACTTCTGTCTTCGTAGTTCTTCAACTTTTTGAGTTAAAAAATAGGAGGCATTGCTTTGGGAACGACCCTTGTAATATGATAGTGGTACCTATAATATCTATTTCTGTCTTCATATTGCGTCACTTCATTCATTGTGGTCCAGCACACTCGTTGTTCCGATATCCAGCCTTGCTTTTTGGAGAGTTTCCCTATTTTGATCTAATAGTAGTTGTAATTTTTAATCTCCTTGTTGAATTATAGTCCTTAGCAACTTGTCGCTACTGTTGTTTCTTTTTAATATCGGTGTAATTGCTATTGTCATCATTTTTTTCTGCTATTGTTGTTACCTCTCTTGTCTTTCATGTATTTTTCAGTAATTATCCTGATTGCTATTACTGGTGACGTTATTACTTGCTCATTAGGGTTATCGTTAATATTGCTGTTAATTAATTTCTAATGATTATGGCTATTCTTCCGCCGACATGTTCGACAGTTGCTAAAACTTCGAGCCTCTGGCTATTTATCGTAAGTACATCAGTTACGGCCCCAGATTTCAGAGAAAGAAACATTAGGTTGTTTTTTATTTGAATTGTATCTGGGTATGCTATGTTTAGCGTAGGGGTCAAAGTCCGGATACACACCCGTTCTTTCTCCAGATTCTTCCCTGCTCGATTGAACTTTGAAGGCAAAGCATCGGTGATTTATTCGGCCCTGTGTTACTGCCCTTACTTGTGGCAGATCGCCTGCGCAATATCCAGAAAATTGGCCGCTTTCTCGAAGGTGTTTTTCTCCACGTCCTCTTTACTTACTTGTTCCTACTGCCATGGATGATCTTCATTTTGTTTTCCCTCTGCTTTCTCAATTTACTAATTTCATATATTGCGCTGTAAAGAACAGTGTTCTTGTTCTCCCTTTTTACTGCACTTTTGTCAATGGGTTGACTCTTCTTTTTATGTCTAATTTTGATACTGCTCAATGACCTCTATATCTGACTAACCCGTGGTGAATTAGTCGGTAATTTCTATTATTCATATGTCCTCTTAGTAAGCTCTTCTTCAGCGAAAATAAGAAAGAAAAGTTTTTTGAAAAAAATAAAAAAGGAAGATTGAAACGAATTCCCACTTGTAGCGTATTTCAGTTAGTGCACCAGATTTTCTATATTTCTACATTTGCTGACGCCTCAAAGCAGGTTCACATTTAGATGCACTGTTAGCTGCCGCATCAGATTACCATTCTTCTCTCTCATTTTATCAAGTCCATTTCTATTGTGTCGCTGGCTATCTGTTTTAGCAGCGACGTCCTGTTATTTAGCTGCTCAATTTGCATTTTTACTGAGGCGGAATACGAATGTCATTTGCTCTTTCCCTCTTCATCTAAAGTTGCAATGTTTCTTCGCGAAATATCAAGCAACGTCTGCAGCGTTAGCGTAGCGATTTCTTTTACTTTACCATCGAGCGAAAGTGTCGCTAGCGAAACGCGTAAGTCATTTCATATGTCGTATCTGTTCAGTAGAATTCACTTTATTCCTGCCTGCAGATGATTTGATTTTGTAAAGTTCGAGTAGCGAACGAGGTAATGCAAATTGCAATTATCTGAATCTCGCGCCTCAAAATATATAAATAAAAAAATTTGCACTAAGCTTTGGGCTTTTGAGTATTGGAAATGTGTTGTGGTGATGACAAGTGTTAAGAAATTTCAGAGCTATTTGGTTAGGTGAATTGTTATTAATTGAGTGGCTATAACCAAGTCGAAAAATATCAGGCAAACAGCCAATATTATCCGACGCTGTTTTCCACAGAAATCTGCTCATAACCTATAAGATATCCCAATTGACTAACTTGACCAAGTTGACCGTTATTGTAGCTGAAAATCACTTTCGCTTCTCTGCGGCTGGCTTACACGTATCTTTATCTTTATATCTTATGCACACTTGCATGCAGCCACAGGTTGTCTAGCGGGAAGTGTTATGCAGCGGAGGACACATCCACAAGCGCACTCTCAACTATTCGAGCTTACGGTAAGCTCGCTACCGTATCTATGCTGCCGAGTTTTATTGTGTTTCGGGACGACTCGCGAGCTGTACATCCGCTCATCAAGTGGAGCGTGCGAGCTTATAGTATGACCCTGGTCATAATGGAAACTGGAAACTACCGTCACAGCTCTACCAGCCAGTTTGTGACGTTGGGCGAATGTTTGCCATCAATTGGATGGCACCGGCACTGCAAGCGCTTGCAGGCTTTACCACGCTGTCGTATAATTTTCAGAAACAAATTTCACAGTTTCACAGGAAAGACGTACTTACAATAACTGTGGTATCATAGCTACGTACCGAGTGCTGCAGTTTTAGTGGCTGCACTCGTCGACGCTCGGGCCCGTTGTAATATAAAATAATAACGCGTGTGCGTAGTTACCGGAAGAAACGCCGCAGCTCTGAACACGAAATTGCCTGCTTTTCTTGATGGTCTAGAATTGCCTAGCGATTGGCGTTACCGTAGGGGCTGGCTTGCTTTCACTTTCGTCGCTGCACTCCGTGAATGATGTTGTCAAATGAAACCTTACGCCCTGACCTTCTCTTGTACATATTCAACATCAATTTTCGTTTGAATACCACTACCTGAAACGGGACCCGCTGGTTCTACTGAGTGGTAAAATACTAATCCAGGTTAGGTACTTATCCTGCCTAATTTTCTGATCAACTTCCCTCTAAAAACGTCGTATAATCGTACGTCTGATGAGAGAACGCTGCCATTTTTTAGTGTATGTATTCAGAATCATTTAGCCGCTCGATATTTGATCACGCACATATCTGTTTGCAATTAGCTAATCAATAATGATGTCCAGTTTAACATCTAGTTACTCAAAAACGAATGCTATGAACCCCCACGCAGGCTTTGCAAGTCGCTGTAATGGCTTTTTCTTCTATAGGAACACAATAGCAAGAATAAAAGCCTTCTAGATTAACAACACAGCCTTAGTAAGTTAGGGTTCAGGAGTTGAGTCAACTCCAATATTTCTTTTACTGTATTTACTGTACTCGCTGAACGTCTGAAATCCTTATTATTGACTGTTGATGTAACTAGGCATCAGTTAGTGTTGACAATTTAGAGTAGTAATGTCGGTGTTGTCATCGTTTTAAAATTTTTACTGATTTATCTGAAAGACCCCGTGCAGCATCTCTTAGCACTCTCATTCACTCTGATTCCTACTTATTCTCCGCCGAAGTTTTCGTTGTATCAATTATTAATCCAACTTAATTGCAATCGTTGACAAACCGTTCAATTGCAGTACATGTTATCATGACGTATCCATGATACCGAGTCGAAGTTAATATTATGAGGGACGCTTGGCTGGCAGCCTGCTATAAGTCACGGATATTTCTGCTTGTCAGCGAAGAGCAGAAAAAGTTACGCTAGTTAATAGAACACCCTCATCTCTTACAGGCTCCTTCGTGTTGGCAGTTGTGTAGTAACGAACTCGTGGCAATGGCGAAATTCGTCACGAATTCTTTGCCGGTATTTTTGACGGTCGGGTACATTAGTTAAAAATTGCGAGATTCTCCATTGGAGATAATGTTATGTGGAGTTGTGACCCCAGGGAGCCGCATAGAATAGCTACATTAGATAGTTCTCTGAGACGTCTTTGCTTCGTGACCATTTTCTGCTTTCCAGTTTCATACTCCTACAAATGATGCTTTGATCTGTTCCTACTCTTCCTTCCTGACGTGGATATTTCTGCGCTCATCGATCTGGTGTGAGGTCACCCTCGTACATGGGTTTCATATTTCTCTCGGCATACTACATATCCCTCGCCTTTCATCACTGTAACGTCGCTTGGAGCTGCGGGGGGGGGGGGAGAGGGAAGGAGAAGGCTTAAACTAACGTCCATATGGTATCCATTAGCGACAACTTTGGAGATGCATGGCCCTCAACCACTTGCGTTCCCTTTGAAAATTGATTTGCCACAAGAATAGCACTAGGTACACCGTCCCCGAACCAAACGAACCTGACATGTTGGGAACGTGTTTGGCACACGGTCACACCAAGTGCCACAGAAGCAAGCGTTAATCACAAAAAAAAACATTCACTTCGTTCCAGCTTATGTACACACTTGTGTTGTGTTAAAAATGTATCTTTAAAAAAGTTCCAGCCATTTCATTGTCATTATAATCTGTACTTTCACTCAACGCTCGATTTTTCTCTTTGCATCATTACCCACCGCTCTTGCTGTTGTGTATTTTTGCTGAAGAGAGGAAAAATTGCCATCTTTTACAGACCGGCGAGCGAGCGTATTGTGCGAAGAGTTTTTCTGTCACTGAGGAGCTTTAGATTAGATCACAGTTACTTTTCGTGCCTGCCTATTTCCTGCTAATACTTAGCTCCTTTCCTGCTTGCATACCTACTTGCTTTCATGTGTATATTGTTGCTGACTTCTTTACCTGCGTGTCTGCCTACCTCCCTACGTACCTAAATACCTATATGCGTAAGCACTAGCTGCGTTCCTTCCTTTCTATTGGTGTCTGCGTGCCCAATTACTTGGCTTCTATTCGTTATTTAGCTGCCAACTTGCTTACCTATGTATTTTGCGTATTTGCCTACCTGTCTAGCGTACTTAGCTATGTGTTTGCGTACTCCATACGTATTAATTATCTACCTATGTGTCTGCCTGCCTTCCGACACTTGATCACCTACCTACCTGTCTCTACTTACCTAACCTACTTCAAAGTATTTAGTTAAATATCTCTCTACCTGCTTTTCCCTGTTACCTACTTGCGTATATATTATTGCATGCCCTTCAACCAAAACTGCTATGTATTAATAATAGCAGTTCTTTTTTCAGTCCATTGCCCCTGCATAGGTTCCTCAAAAAACTCATTTGCGACACTGTAGGGAAGTTCAAATAATTTGTCTTATCAACTAATTTCATCTGGATACTTTTCAGATTTCGTACTTAAATTTAATCAGTCCCCCAATTACCAACACAGCGTCCTCGCTGACACGTTACTTGCAGGCAGCATTTTCAAGTCCTCAGGTGACAAGCCCCTTTTTCTACATCCTATTTTCAACATTAAAATTGTAAACAGCATAGTTTCATCACTTCAAGTAGTCATTTTCAGTCCTTAGATTTCCAATAAAATAAAAAAATAGTTACCAGTACTGTCTCATCTATATAAGGTGGCACTATACAGTCTTGTCAGTGACATGTTTCTCATTCTACACTCATTTTTCCCTATTAAATTATTAAAACTCCGTCAGCGGCAGCATAGCGTCTTCATTTTAAGGTAGGTAGCACCTTCAAACCCTCGGCTTCTCAATGACATGTTTCACTTTCCAACCCTAGTGTGCCATATTAGAATTATTTAGCAGTTTTCGGAGTAACTTCCCCGCTTAAATTGAAGGTAGCAGTTTCTGGTCCTCAGATTTTCAATTAAACAGCCCTCATTTGGCTTATTCCCTTGGCTAATTATCGGACATTGCGTCCGCCGCTGCCGCCAATACACTGCAGGATACAAGGCTAATCTTTCCTGAAGTTGCCTCGTGAGGAGATCTGTAAAATTGGGTGGTAAATTGGGCGGCCGCCGCTCGGTGAGATTGCCTCGGATATCGCCCGCTATGGCCGCTTAAACGAGCCTCAGCAAGACTTTCATCGGCACCTGCTGCTCTGGCTCGGCTTTTATTTTCGGCTTCGCTGGCCGTTGGCCACCCATTTTCTTGCGGCAGAGTTGTGTTGTGGCTTGCTGAGATCAGCGCTATTTTTTGTAGAGATTTTTTTTTAACAAAACATAAGTAAATATTCTAAATTGCAACTGAATACTGTGTTTCTTGATACTTTGTATATAAAATATTATAAATATATATTGGAACGAAGTATCTAAGTTCACCCTGTGTAAAGGAAATTGTTAAAAACATATTAATATTAATTTCTATACATACTTGGTATGACATCAGGGAGAAAACCTACATTTTATTAGCGCTATAGCAACGTTCCGATACTGCAATATCTTCATTATCATCAATTCACGCATATTTGTCTTACTGTACCCTTATGTCAGATTAATTGCTGTCACTTGAATTGCATTCAATTCCGAGTCGTGTATTAAGTTTTTGTATAGGCTGATGATGATGTCTGGAACATCGAGACGTTGTAAGTGTTAATAAAAGACAGGTTTTTCCCTGACGTGATACCCAGTATCTTAATATTGAAGTGATCATAAATGAGTTTTAACGTTCCTTACCAGCAATAAAATTGAAATATTTAGGGTGGCTGAGAAATTTAAAAAAAAAGACGCAATGCGTACAAATTACAGTATAAGTAATTTACGAATTATAAGCAGATAATTGTAATTGTAAATAATTACTTGGCATCCTGTCATGTAATTTTTTCATAGCAGATGTGCGCATCATGGAAGCACTTTATATTTTTGATCTCAAGCCTTCTTTAATTAAATGATGCCCTATTGGCGTGACCAGTGCCTAGCATTACCACCTGGTGCTGTCTGTGTTTCCATAAAAACTTCTTTCTGTAGTAACTTGCAATAGAATAATATATGTATATATTAATTATTGGGTCAATTTTAGTTTGAAGTCTGGTTTCTGTGTATTCAAGAGGCACGCGCATGATAATAATACATAAATAAACCTGAGGAGCACTCTGAGAGCGAATACCTCCGCCAAGCAGGACAGTGTGAACGAAAAATTGAGATTATTTCTGAAACATTCAGGATTTGCTTTTTATTAACGCCAAACTTTGGTCATTTGTGTCTCTTAGCATTAATAACAGTTCCTGTAGTTTTAGTGTATATCCGTTCGTAACTTTTTCAGTTATGTTCTGACAAACATATAGTCAAACACACCAACGGAAGAACCGGTCATCGCCAAAATTTGGTGCTTTTTAACATTTCTATCACTTCCTGACAATTTCATGCAGATTCCCCCATTACTTTTTGAGTTATCTTCTTACAAATATAATAGAACAAACTACAGAGGCAAACATGACAGATCATCACAACGATATGGTCAGTCGCGTTTCGTAACCTTCCCAACAGTTCCTGCAAATTTCATGAAGATCCGTTCATAACTGTTTGAGTTATGTTACCAAGAAGAATTTGGCAGCCAAACAAACGAACTGTTGGACGGATTCTCACCAAAAGTTAATTATCTGTTCCTCTTTGCATATTAAATTTTATCATTCCCTGTTACTTTCATAAAGCTCCGTCCTTAACATTTTGAATTATCTTGGCGACATACGGAAAAACAGACCAACTCCTCCAAAAACTTATCTTTCTTTACTGGAGGTAATAATTTTTGTGCAAACGATCGAGATCTGTCACCCGAGTATTACCCTCAAGGAACATTTTTAGTCTGTTGTTGAATTTTCCACTACTGATGGAAAAATGAATGGTCTGGTATATATGTTTTTACCCACTGATTTTTTTTTTTTTTAAATTGTAGTGAATTGATTTTAATAAGCTTAGCGGTATTCATCCTGCTTTCTGTTTTGGGTATTATAATGATTGAAAACACTGCTGCTGAAAGAATTTTAGATTCTGTGAATTCTGAATTTGCATTGGAGCGAAGTAAATGTACTGTGTTTTTTGGGGCATCTGTGGTGTAAAATTCTTTGTAAATATCCATATTTGGTGTAAATTTGTAACAAGACTGACCTCTGCTGGCGGACCATCAAGTGTTGCCCATGTATTCAGCTAATAACTGTCTCTTCATCTTGTCCTCCGACAGTAAAGTTTCACTAAATCTGTCGCCTTTTCCTACTATTCAATCAGAATATCGCAGAGGCTTCTTTCTATTTTTGCTCTTCTGTCGGAATTAAGCTGCTCGTCCATCGTTATCCGCAGCAATCGCATTTTTGAGCCGAAATCCATCGATGCGATTGAAAAATTAGACAGTTTTGTAGTCTGTGCCACCTCGATTGGTGGTATTTGGTTCTGCACTTCCTTTTTCGCTAACGATTTTTTTTTTTTTTTTTCAGATTATGTTATGCAAGAGCCGGGGTGAAATACTTCACAGTTACAAGTTCTGAGTTTTTCGGCTTGAGTCACTTTTTTCGGTTTATCTTCATTTCTGTGCATGTTTTCATTTGAAAGAGGAAGACACTTGCGGACGGAAACAAATGCTGCGATGCCTGCAGTGCGATTCTTCGCCCTACTTCAGATGACTATGGCTATTACACATTTATACGAGCGCTAGTCACGAGTGCCACTCGTAACAGCTGTGCCCATTACCACATATACGACCGCAAGCGCTACTCTGAATAGCTGTATACGACTTACATAATACAACTGCGAGTGCTTCACTGCATAATTGCTATGCCCATTGCGACATACTGCATATGAGCGCAAGTTCACTCTAAAAAACTGTGCCCATTACAACATATAGTACACGATCGCAAGTGCTGCTCTGAATAGTTATGCCCATTACAACATAATACAACTGCCAGTCCTCCATTCTCACTGCAGTTCAACGCCGTCATTCCGTGGTCTCGGCGCCCACTTTCGGCCGTAGCTCAGCTTCAAGATCCTCACTTTTCTGCCAGAGGTATTTTTCCTGGGCTGATTTGCATTAGGGCTGTCCGCCTTTCATACGAAGCTTGAGTGTGCTCTTAAAAGCGGATATTTTTCACGTAGAATATTACTCAATTTTAGTGCATGCGGGGTCGTGACCGAAGATATCCTTAAGGGGACGATTTGAAGCTGACTACCTAAAAACGAAATATATGATAAGACGTGGAAACCGAAGAACGGTAAATGTAGGGAAACGTGACTACCGAAAAAGAAAATGGTTTAGGAAGGTGATGAAATTGAGGAAGGGCTGATGAACGGAAATTCAACTGCTCGAATTAAAAACTTTCTGGGGACGTGGACATCGATAGGTGGATGTTTGGATATTCGACTCCACGGAAAGAAAATGATTAAGGAAATAAGAAATTTGAGCAGCATTAACTTATTGAAAATATGACTTCAGAAAGACAAAGTTGAGCAACGCGCACTGCTTTTAAATTTGACTGCCTGAAAAAAAAAACGCTTAGGAAAAGCCGTGGAAGTGGAATAACGATCTGAGCCTAGAAAATGGTAGAATTTAGAAAAATTTCGATGTAAATATTAATGTATGAAGTAGTTGATAGAATTTTAATAACAGGTAGTGTATCAACAGAGTCCCAGCTGTATGAAGGCTTGTGAAATTTCTGCAAATTTAAATAATGGAAAAAATGTCAAGAAGGTGTAGATGTGCAGATGGCGCATCTACCAGGTACCTATAAACATTAGCAATCGAGTTGGGGTCGGCGATAATGATTATTGTTCAACTTGCGTTGTATTTCCCTCGATGATTTTAAGAATTGTGTTAGATCATTTATTTATGTTAATAGTGATAATCTCCGGTCTGCATGAAGCAACCGTTACTATAGGATTGCCGAACTATATATGTGAAAACTCAATTCAAGGTAATCATAACTCACTCTTGCTAAAATATGCAGGTCGGGCATTCATAGCTAGAGCGCAAATTAATAATAAACTTGAGAATCAATCGTCTAAGTTCCTTATAGTGGAGAGTGAATTCCATACATCACAGGAAAAATACCAAGAGTTATACTTCACAGTGGGGTTAAAAAACTGTGTTTGGGGTACCGCGTACATCATGAGCGATGTTTGAAGCAATGCAATTCTTAAGGGAACCCGACGTTCGGTTGGTCCCAATAAGGTTAAAGTTGGCAGTACTCGCTGTCAGTTTCACAGTCGTATCCCGTCGTGACGTAACTGATCAGTTGCGTAATTTTTATCTTTTTCTTTCTTTCCCCTACTGATAATATTTCTCTTGTTTCTCTGTTTTTTTTTCTACTGACTTGCTGTTCCCATTTATGGTTATCCGTGTATTGGTACTTTCGTTTTCTGGCGCATTACATGTCGCTTTCTTTCTTACTTTTGAAATGACTTGTTAATGCGCACTGTTAAGAGACCAGGTAACTTATATAATCTATACTATAATAAGAGAGCCGTCTGTCCGTTCATCCGTCCGTCCATCTGTCCGAAGCCTTATTTTTCCTGTATCTAATACTGAAGAAAAAAATTCCAAAGCACCCAACTTTTTTTGTCAAACCGTATCCAGGATACGAACCCGGGAATTTCTGGGTTATTAGTGAAGGCCTGGTCACGGGCCTTTGTGAACTTGGTTGGTTTTGTGCACTTAGTGAACTTCGTGGACTTTGTGGGCATGGTGAAATTTGGAGTATTGTGAACTTTATCGATAGGATGGAAAGATATGTACAAAAACATACTTTCATGACTTTTTCGACAAAAGAGTTGCGTTTGGTGCACTGGTTAGAATAACAGAGGGCTGGCGAAACCGTTCGTTCAAGTTAGTATCAAGATGGAACCACTTGAATGAGGAACTTGATCTCGCTGCAACCTTACTTCACGCTCGCGTATCTGATGAATGTACGTGAAATACGAAAAGATTAAAATACTTGCAGTTTAATACGAACCAAAAGTTGAAGTTTTGGCCAACCCAACATTAGCTATTGGTGGTATAAACCTGCTTATTGACGTGAAACTTGGGCAATTCCAACTTGCTCGCGGTCAGGATTACTAGTTTTATGTGTCCATCCCAACACCATAGACTGCTGTAATGTGTGCATATAAGGTACCTGCTTTGTATTCATTGTCTTCCAGCGCCCAGATTTGTGGGAAATGATCCTGTTTTGCGTCTATTATTCCTGCTTCAATTTATGGCCCCTGTCTGTGTTGTGAAAGATTGGACATTGCTGCTCTTGCTTCCTGTTTATGAGCCCCATTTTCATTTTGATAAGACGGGATGTTTGTTTCTGTTTCCAGTGCTCCAATTTGCGAATCGTTGGCGAAATCAAGCAACGCAAATATTCCTGTTGCTTAGTTTAATGAAGCGCTATGTTGGCTTTAATGAGATCGTGCTTACCAGTTTTCTTACTGTTGTTAAGTTTTAAAAGTTCACCGTAATAGCAGGTCTGCTTATACGTTAATGAGACTAGAGCTGTGCGGTAGATCTGGCTGCACCGGTGGCTTCCGTTGATAGGATTCTAGTAACATTTCTGTTTATCGAGTCGGCAGATGTTCCATAAAGTTTGGTTTAGCAAAAAAAAAATTGCAGTGTTGTGAAAATTACTGATTAATTACAACTTTGATCCAAGGTGCGCCTTCGAATTTTGTTACTGACTTCGCGCAAAGTGCCACATAAACTTCTAATAAACTTCAACAGGCCTCTGGAGATGGTGTTTTCTAGGGCCAGGTGTACACTCTGTTTCGATCATTTACAAAACGCCGGGACTCGATTGAAGCTGAACCTCGCAGCGGAAGACTTTCCGCTTCAAGAGCTGAAAAATTTCGAATTCGTGTGCGCTGTGTTCGGCGATTGACAGTCTGAATGATCAGAGGGAAGCTGAATGTGAGACTCGCGCAACCGTTCGTCGGATATCGATCAGATAATTACGCATGGTTTTTCTGAAAATAACTGCATGAGAGAGAGCAAAACAGCTTGCGCGGTAAAAATAACCAAGCCGAAAATAATCGTGAATTTTTTGGATAGGTTGAAAATAATTCTCACCTCTTGAAATTTATTAAGATTAGATGAGATAGGCGGCAGTAGACGAACCAACAGGCCCATTCCCAAAGAGACACCGGAACATACGCCTCGGCACTCTATGAGCTATTACCATTAATGTGTGTGTCAGTTCAGTTCAGTCAGTCACACGTGCCCGAATCTAAAATAAAATATAGTTCACGTGTGCAAGAAATTGTTACCCCTCATTTTTGAAACGTAATACAAGAAAAACTATTTACGAAGACAGTCACTGTAACGTACCTATCTGGTGATGCTACCGACTTCTAACTTGCAGTAACTGTACATTGCATCCCATCCCAATTGCAAGCCGCCAGTATTGCCAGAATTAAGTGCACTACTACCAGTTTCTGTACTTTATGTAAACGCCTCGTAATACTGAGACACAATACTGTCCAGTTTCAGCTGATGGCTCTTATATTGACAAGATGGGCGCATTACTTCTGATTCATTCATAACTGCTAATATTCAAGTGGGGTTACTCCTACTTGGTTCATTACTTGGATATCACTTCAAGAAAAGGAACTGAAGAATTTCGATTGCCCTTAGCAAATCTTTAGCCCACCTAGATAGTTTCCAGTCCTCTTGGTGCTGTTCTATCACGGAAATTTTATTTGCACCTTTCCGCTACGGAACACGTTTGGTTTCGTTCGATCATGAGTCTTCTTGGTCCCTTCCACCTTGGAAATCCATTTGGTCTCGTTCCGGGGTGGAAGCTCTCTTTGTCGCATTCTGATGTGGAAATCCTCTTCGTGTCGTTTCATCGCGGAAATACCTGGCAACTGAGCTCCACTTCGGTATTCATCATCTGCATCTGATTTTCATCGGAACTGGCTGGGGACATTTCGCTAACGGCCGCTTTTTCCATTCCAACCCGGGTTGCTTCTGATTACTGATGCAATTATGATACTTCGCCCCTCATTTAAGTCCTCTGATGAATTTGAATGAGTTCGAGTAATTGGTTTCTGAAGATTGAGCTCCGCGATTCGTGTTTTGTTAATTGGTCTCGCATCGGATAAGCTCAACTCTCGAGAACTTTTTTTCACGGCGCAAGATGAATCCGCGATACACTTGATCCCGTCGTCTACTGCGATTAATATTTTTCCATCCTTATACAGCAAAACGCTTCGTGTATTTATTTAGTGTCCGCTCTGAAGGAAATAGATTGGCGAAAAGTAAACCAGGTTGCAGACTTTGTAAATTGATGACCAGGTTGCAGAAGATAGCGACGGACCAGCGGCTGATCCTTATCCCCTTATTTGAAGACACTTCTTGCTTGAAACACGTCTTGAAATCGGAACACTATGCATGTAGTTTCTGGAGTCCTATTTTATAACTTTTATCTTTCAGGTCACGACGTATAAAATCGGCAGCTGGTCAACGAAGCGCTCTGGAGGGGGTGATTTTTCACGGGCAATAGACGACTATTTCTTCTAGCTTACTGTCTTTCACGTCTTTTTCTACTGCGGTATTATTCCCGTTCAAAGGGGGTTCGCTGAAGCAGATCTTGCTATTTCATGTGTTTCTGTCCATTACCATGTGCTCCTTCAGCTCCATACTATGTATATCATCCCTCACACTGTCGTTCTCTGAAGGTGCGAATTTTGTTTCATGACCCAAAATTTCAGTGAAGCAGATATTTAAGTTCGTAAGACCGTATCTTGGCTACGGAGCGCTGACATGCATACAAGCTGGCTGGAGTTACATTCAAGTTTATTGCAGCATTTTATTCAAGATGTTTTTCTGCATCTCACTATTGAAGACGCACGCCTAATCAAGAAGGAAGATAGGGAACGTATAAAAGTAGTACGAGATTACTACAGTCTCAAGATCGAAGACGTTCTACGAATGCTTGGAAAGAGAGGAATCGTCTATGCGATACCGTCAACAAAGTCTTGTAGCAGAAAGGTTACAGTAGTGAATGAGAGCTGCTGAATGAGGAAATGGCAAGTCAGAGAAAAAAAGCTCTAAGTTTGAAAACACGACAATTAAAGGATCAATGAAAAAAATTAAGCAAGTTAGAGAAGAGAAAATTCCGCAACGGCCTATATTAATAAAAAAATGTCGATTATCGCGTGAATTTTTTCACGCGCGGGTCCACTAGTAAATTTATATTAATCTAGGCACAGTATACTGAAAATGCTGGCAATCATAGTATGAAATTGGTATGCCTGTAACATAAAATAAATAGTTATTCTGCAAACTCACGATGCAATTTTTCCTAGCATTTATTAAATTGCTATTCAGTGGACAGGTCTGCGCTCAGATTTTCATCCAATATGTTCCCTCGTTTGTGCTGGAGCGAAACGGCTGGCCAGGGTTTGAGAACACTAGCGGGTGTCACTTTGGTACGTTAGTAACCAGCCAAAGTCTTCCAACGAAAGTCAAAGTCTACGTCTGTATGTGACCTGCATCACCTACTTAATTTTGACCTAACCGCCCCTCTTCTAACCTAACTTTAATTACTAGATCGCATACTGAAATGTCAATGTCTGTAGCATCATTATCACCTCACTGTAAATTGGTGAGTAATATATAATCACGTTACAGATGGTTCCGAATTGATGCCACCTCCATCCACACCACTGCTTTTTGAACGAGTTCATGTTATAGGAACGTGGATCAAAGAGACCCGATCCGTCTGAACCGTGAGGCACGTTTGGGCTTAGAGATTTAATCTGTCCTGATTGCTTTCGACAACTCTTGTATCCTCATTAAAACTTTGTGACAGTGATATAATGACGCTAATTTCAGGGGGTCAGCGGCATTTATCCGATGGATACTTCTGAAATTAGTTGACTGGATCCAAAAATCTTTATCGCTACAACAGAGAGTGGTACAGGAGTGCCGATTCTTTGAATTAATTTTGTTACGATGGTCGGATCTTTTCCGTGTGGCTCTCTTATAACTACATTCATCCTTTTTTTCGCAGAATTCCCCTCACCCTCAAAAAAATAAATACGGAAAATTAAACGCAGCTATCCCCCACTTAAGCTAATCCAACTCACAATTTAGTCTAACCCAAATTTGAGATCCAGCGTCCACTTCTGTGAGTTCTTCGTCGGTTCGAGACTTCGGTCAGAAATGCTGCAGTGAGAGATCCGGCTTAGAATCGCTGCGTAAGGAATTTATTTACTACTACTACAACTACTACTGCTAATCTAAATATATATATAACTGAGTTTCAGATGCGGCAGTTAAACAGAAACCTCAACTCACTGTTTAGCAAATACCGTAAAAATGTTTTGTGTCTCAGAAGACACGTAGGTGTATTGGTTCATCGTCATTGTGATTTCTCCTGTGGGTACTACGTGGCATTGCTGGTAATATTTAACATAAATTGTAGCTTTCTTGCGTTTGTACAAATGTATTGCTCTGGCAAGTGTGGTCCTTTTTCCGCTGATTCATTCCAACAACTTTGACGTAAGTTGCTGCACTAGAATAGGCAAATGAGCAATTACTCATTTGAGCATCACTATGAAGCGTTTGGTATCGAAGTCGCTGGAAGTTCGTTACTATCAAATTTTCCTGTGCCTTGCTGTCTGTGGGGTGAGAGATAATTGTGTTGCGTTCAAACGAATAAGAAACAAATTTTAGGCCTTTGTTTTGACAGCGGCTTTGAGACTAATAATTCTTAGTATTTTGATATTAACAGAAATGAGGACCTCCATCTCATCGTTGAAACCATTTGTTATGACCTGACTTGTGGCATGTATAGCGGTCGGATGCGCAGCTGCCACATCAGACAGCACTTGACGTTCTTGGATACGTAATGACACTGCGAGAGAAATTTTCCGCAAACTTTTTGAAATCATTCGTATATGGTTGGTCGTAGGGTCAGGTTAGCTGAAGTTCGCTCATGCAATATAGTTTATGATGTGGGGAAGTCATCTTCCCATATAGATTATATATATGTTACCGCAACCTTAAACCTTGTAAATATTTTCCTTTTCGAGTCTTTTTTCATGACTTATCCATTTTATTGCAATACGATTTTTTCCTTTATTCTTTTCTTTTCCCCAACTTGGTGTTCGCTTTTCTCGAAAGGTTTGTAACAGCGCTATCATGAAGATTTCATCTTGTAGTGCCTAATTGATTATTGAACTTGAACTTCATTGCAAATTCGTCAGTCCGAACGAAAACGTTTTAAAGGATGATAACACAGATAAAAATTAGTCGATTAAGTATATACTCTTTGCTTAAAACCGTTTGAAGGAGAAGAGTAAAAGAAATAGTAACATAATTTCACATTAAAGTACCTATATATCTTTTGGGTGGAGGGGCGCAAATAAAAGAAATACTCGAAATTGCCACCCTTATTTTTGAGTACTGCTATTCACTAATGAAAACACGATGCTCACGACTCTAGTGATTCTTATTTTTTAATTGATTATTGAAACTATAGGCACTTGAGTTAGTGTACGGAATCCATGCCTTCCTTTTCTTATGTCGTGTATACAAAAGAACTCAGCGAAATTGAGATGGTCTATTGTTATCGAAGGAAAGAATTTCTGAGTGAAACTTGTCTGGGCGGTCTAAAAGCAGCGATAAGAAAGGGTCGAATGTTCTCTCCTCTGCACTAATAAGAACAGATCCTTGTATTCTCTTAAACAGACTCACTTTTGCTAATTTTACATCCGTAAGTACAGCAGAAAAACAGCATCGTCGCTTATGTTAATCCGCATTTCTTTCACTCTTGCGTTTTTAACAAAACTGGAAATCGCGTCCGCTTCGCGACTAATTAGTGAAAGCAACAGATATCTCTTTCATCTGAATGAAAATCATTAGCGAATTGCTAAAAATTTGGCGTGTTTACCGTTCAACAACGACAGAAATTTCATTATATCGCTAAAAAAAACGCCTCTCATATCGGGAAAATGCACAAAAGTTGACTTGATTACCAAGGGAAGGCCCCGTCCGAATGGCAGGCATGCTGTTCGTAATGAGTCGAAGATGTAATTGGATCATTGTCCTGCATTAACTCCGCTAATTCGATAGTACGCGCTGTAATGACTGAGTATTACCTCGTCGCATTCCAAACGCCTGGAAAACAGTTGGGCCTGTGCAGCAATGCATAATCTGGACTGCAGCGCGCGTACGCTGATGGCTCGTGATTGCAAGGCTGCTAGTTCTTGGCTTTCTTATTGCACTACGCAAAACGAAAGTGAGATGCACTGAATAAACTTTTTTATCTATGCTGCTTTGTGTTCCGTACAGGCGGCTTTTTGCAGACAGCTCCATTCATGCTCCGAAGTGCGCTACGAACCACAGATTATTCTTCGGTAAGTAATCTGTGCTACGAACTTTGGTAGAGATTAGGTTGGTGCACATTGTAAACTTATCCTTACCGTGACACATGTAGACCTGGGATGTCCAAATATCTTTCGCTTCCTTTGCTGTCGGTTGAATTTTTAGATGGTGTCTCCCCCCCCTCAATATGCATATGCGAATACAAATGAAGTTTGTATTAAAATGTTTTATAAGGTGTTTGTTACGTCGTCATCTACCTAAATCATCGCACTGTCTTCGGTAATGGGACAGGGTGATCTCGCTCACTTTGGGTACCGTGAATAATTGCATGGATTTCTTAACTCCACATAGAATAGGTCGTTTGTAAATATAGGAGCTCTGTATATCCTCTAATATATTATAGAGAATCGAATAACCTAGAAAATGGGCTTAGCCAGGCCACCGGTATATCGGTTTTCGTGTTCACGTTGCTCCCAGTTCTTCGTATTCATAGTGACCGTCTTTGTATGGTTCTTCCTTTTCTTTTGCAGCTTACAGCCCCTCCCCCATTTCTTTGTGTGCAGGATTTCACAATATTATCGTGACGCAATACATGACCCTGCTTTTTCGTTTCTTGAAAAATCGTGCGGTGGCTCGAGTAGCTTACACAAAAATTTATTATTTGCATCTGTTTAGTTGAAAAGACTCAAACTAAACGGGGATGTACACAAACGAACGTATATTATTAGCTTCATCTTTTACAGTCGGAAAAAGTTCATTTAAATGGGTATCTACATCACTGCAGTTTTAATTAATTTATCTTGTTCCATATTGTACTCATCTCAATTGTAAGCTTGTCTGGCTGCAAATTAAGCTCTTAAATATGCGTTGCATGGACGCACTTTAGTATTAGTTTCTCCCCTCCGGGTAATCAAATTGTCGTTTGCTCCGTTACTGCATGAGTTATCCCCGCTCTTGTTCAGTCTTATCGGAAGCTCATCGATCGGATTAGCTTGTTTTCCTAGCTTCTAATTGGCGTAGAGCTAATGCCCAGCCTGATGCTCGTAAACATGTGTAGTCTTTTGTAAGTGACTATTCCAACAAGACCATGACTGCGCGGAGATGTTTTTAGACATGGTCCTGAGACTTCTGAAGCATATTTCGATGTATGGTCCTATAGGAAGCTGGTGAGTTGAAAAAATATGTGGCAACGTGCTCTCTATGCATGGTGTATGCTCACTCGCCTAACATATTTCGATATTTTCTGGTAAAGAGTATTTATGCTAAAAATAGGAAACTACTTTATAGATGGGATTTTTGTGTATGATGTAGGCTAAGAATCCCTGTAAATTTCGTACTGATCCGTCCTTAACTTTTTCGACTATATTGGTGACAGATAAACGGACAAACTACAACAAAAACGTAACCTCATTGGCGGAGGTATATAGGTACCTATTAATTAGTATTCGGTGCCTAGGACCAGCTCCCAGTTGTGATTGGTCTGCGCCTTTCATATATACTGCATCGTGATGGTTAAGGTAAAATGCGTTAGATACCATAGGCAGAGATGTATGCGTGATAAGAATTTCACGGTCGCCCGTTCAAGGGGTATACAATGGGCCATAGGGTTAAATAAGTTAGATTCGCCCACCCCACGTTATGGGGAGCAGCGTCCCCAGGGAATCGTATAGGTTACTTAAGCCTTTAGCGACGCATTCGGGTCGTCTGTCTTACGTTGTCCGACTTTACTTCCTTCCATCCTTCTTCATACTCCTACTGATGATGTTTTGTTCTGTTCTTCCTCTTCTTTCCCGACTTGCTGTTCCCGTGACTCGTGCGTGGGTACCGCGTTTCTCTTGGCATTCTCTTTGTCCCTTCTTTCTTCCTCTCTTTGGATCACACTGTACTCTCTGGGCAGGGTGGCTTAAGTTAAGAGAATACTACTTCTACATTCACGGTGTCGCTACTGTATACGGCATATCTGAGAGAGAGTCAGATGCGCGTGTCTAAGCTGGACTAGGCAGCTACTGAAACCAAACCTATCCTAACATATTTGTTAACTGGGATCTTAACAAACCTTGTGCGAGTTATAGGTTTTGAGCTACCGTATCCAATTTTTGGGCTTGGAGAAATTTCGAAACGTAGATTTTTTGGTGGCGAGGCACTTATTCTTAACCAGCCTAACCTCACACATGCTTTGAAGTAGGCCGCATGCTTACCAACCCGGGACCGCATACCCACGTCTGTGCAACATTTGATATAGAATATTCAATGCTATTTTCTTTGTTTTACCTAATGTATTTCTTTAATTTTGTTAATGGCAATTGCGCCATTACGGCTTCGTTTACGCCCTTGGAAATGCGCGGTGGAATTTCCCTTTAGAATTTTCAAAATCACTAGAAGACTGTTCGAAAGAAGCACTTGAGAGTAAATACAACTACGGAGTTCCATCTCTTAAGGCTTCTACCAGGGCCCGGATTCTAAATAGCTTCGTAAGGTTAAGAATATCTTATACCCAGAGAATACTCTCTAACTTTGAGCCTCAAAAATTTCTTTGTGTAATTCCACTGCTGCAGGCGCGGAAGCAAAGTCAAACTTGAGAAGAACTCCGAGAGCACATACCTCCGCCAAGCAATGGAATGCTATCGAAAAATTAAAGTTGGTACTGAAAGCAAAATTTTTCTTCAGTATCATCGCCAAAATTGAGTCGTGTGTTTCTAGTTGCATTCCTTGAAGTCATTGTGAATTTCTTGAAAAACCGTCGATAGCTTTTCGTGTTGTGTTTTAACATGACAAACTAAGAGACAAACACACAAACTGTTAAATAATTCATGACCAAAATTTGCTCATTGTGCATCATAACCATCCTTACATTTATTACAAATTTAATGAAAATCTGTTAATAGCTTTGTGAGTTATGTTGCCAAGAAAAAAACAGATAAACAAATAAACGCACTGTACTTAATTAACGGATCATCACCAAAAGTTTCTCGTAACATATCTAACAATCCCTGTAAATTTCATGAAAATCTGTTCATAACTTTTTGAGTTATCTCAGTGACAGACAAACAGTCACACAAACTCCGACAAAAACATCATCTTCATGGCGGAGGTAATTACCAATTTCTTCCCATGTTAGTTAGCGTTGAGGCTACGTAGAACTTCGGTATGTTCTGCTAATTGGCGCGATGGATGTGGGATCCATATACGATAACAAATGCTTATTTATAACTGTTAAGGAGTTCTAGCGTGAGTTCTTGTGAACATGCCATTCGGGTAGATACAGTTTGGGAACACATTCGTGCACGGGTTTCACGTTCCCTCGATATGCTGTCCTATCATAGAAATTGACGGTATAACACCTGCAGTAGGCCTATGATGTATGAACACGAGAACGTATCTAAATGTCCTCTGTTCATACAGAACTTAATGCAAGTAATTCGTAGGAGTATAATGCATTTACACCAGAATGAACTCGCCTCTAGCTATGCGCTATACCTCGTTCGTAAAAATCAAGGGCTTCCGATGACTTAATACCATCCATGTTCACGATAATGTTCGGTGTATCTACAGTGTCAATGTTTAATTTCACGGTATCTACTGGTACTAGTACCTACCTTGTTTAACTCTGAAGTCATAGGATAGGTCGTAGAGTTGAGGGAGTCACGCCTCTATAAAGGAAAGCCGGTTAGCCCGCTTATAGGCTTCGAGACAGTCTTTCTTTTCGTGCTACTACATCTATTTCCCTCGTTCTTCGTCCTACTGATAATTATTTCAGGCTTTTTATTTTTTTCTTGGTTTGCCATTCCCAGGTATTGGTTCTTCATTTTGCTCGTCCCACATTCCTACGCCTGCTCATTCCTTCCTCTGATCGCAGCGTACGCTGCAGATACGGAGGTTCAAACTAAAAATATACGTGTTGCATTGTTGTATTCGGCCAGCTCACAACAAACTGTGATGTGTAGGCTACCTGGAAAGGGGATTCAATAACACTGAGTAACCCCCCCCCCCCGCTTACAATACGTGGAAACCCAATCGCCCCCATTCAGAAACGCTTCACTTGTTCTCTCTGTTCTAGGCAACTCAATCTGAAATGTATTGCTTCGACGCGAATTTTACTTGTCTGTTAATTAGGGAAACGCCGTCGGGTGCCCGTCTTTCTGTGCGCAGTGGCCTTGAGTCCAATGTGTTTGGGCAGCTCTTGAGGAACGCCAGGATTTTGATACGTTATAAAATTCTGGATTAATGGACCAAGTAAATCTAGTTTAACCCAAGGCCACCTAAACACAAGGCTTGTTCGTGGCGATCGACCTTCCACGGTGACGCCAATATACAATCTTATCACATCCGTGCATGCATTTTGGGTCATCTAGTAAATGTGCTTTTGGTTTCAAAATACGCTTTTTTTATTGGTTTAAGTGTGCGCTCGGTTTGCTGATGGTATTTCACAAACACGAGCGCACAGTTCAACCTATAAAAAGCGTAAGTCCATTCACGCATACCTACTTGCTGATTTTCTGGACCATATTTATAGCGCCAATAGTTTATTTTATGCCGTGCAATGTACTTTGAAAATTATAAATCAGATGTGATACGTTATATGAGTTTTAGAGTGTCAAATTTACATAGGCAACTTCATTTGGTGATACGAGTATAACCGTGGGTAAACGGCTCGCTCGACACTATTGAAATGAAAAGTCAACTGATATATTTTCTAGTATGATTTCATCTACTACTTTATCTAATCCTTCTACCAGTGCTGATTTTCCATCTGATGGGAGCAGCGAACGGTGAACAGGCGACGCCAATAAAATTCTCAAAGAAGGAGCTGCCGAAGCAGCTGATCTAAATCATGAGTTGATTTAATTCACTTAAGTAAGATTCAGTTTTCTTGTATCCAAAGTTGAGAAGCTCGGGGCCAGTGGGCCTATACCCGCAGCACAAACCAGTGCATGTGGGTTTCCCAGGTGAGGCTGTGGTCTAAGTTGACTTTACCTTTACCTTATGAACATCATCATTCCCATGTACAAGGCGTTAGTGCGGCCACACTTAGAATTTGCTGCTCAATTCTGGTCGCCACATCTGTATGAAGATATCGATAACATGGAAAGAGTCCAACGCAAAGCAATGAAATTGATACCTCAGCCGAGAAACAAGTCGTATGAACGTCGCCTGAAAGAACTTTATCTGATCTCTCTCGAGCAAAGACGACTCAGGGGGCAACTAATAGAAATATTCAAGTACTTGAATGGCTTCAACTACGTACCTACAACGGGACTCTTTGAAAGAGACCTCAATGATAGCTTGCGAAACAACGGTCAAAACCTCAAGCACGAAGGTCGAAGAACAACCTTAAATCAGCAGTTCTTTCCTTATTTCGTAGTCAGCATTTGCACTAGACTCCCTTCCGACGTTGTTGGTGCGGAGTCAGTCAACTCGTTTAAATATCGTCATGACATACATTGGGAGAGACATCCTCCACAGCTAAGAACCCCTCCTCCAAGAGTCGCAAGCTCTAAACGACCAAAGATTCCGAGGCCATCTTGATCCATCTTCTTCTCACTTCCGCTCCCACTACACAGTTTGACATCTTTAAGCCCCGCATATCAGCGGCTATTGATCATGCTTGCGTGCATTCATGATCATCCCTTTTCCTGAGATTCTTCTCCGCCTTCGTTTTTCTTTTTTTCTTTCTTTTTTCTTTTCTCTTTTCCCCAGTCCTCTATGTATATCCTACTAACATAATGGCAATAGCTCATAGAGGGCCGGGGCGCAAGTTCTGGTGTCTCTTTGGGAATGGTCCTATTGGTTAGTGTACCGCCGCCTATCTAATCTAGCTAATCTAATTGCTGACTCCGCACTTTCAGCCCCACTCCCTTTCACTGGTGATGGTCTTCCACCACAAGGCGTTCTAGTTACCTCCGTCAAGGAGGTTATGCTTTCGTCGGGTTTCTGTGTCTGTCTGTCATCAAGATAACTCAAAAAGTTACAAACGGATTTTGACGAAACTTACATGGGTTGTTAGATATGTTAGGAGGAACAGATGATTAACTTTTAGTAAAGATTTGTCCATCCGTTTACTTGTTTGTCTGCCGAATTTTTGTTAGTGCCATAACATAAAAAGGAATGGACGGATTTTCATGAAATTTGCATGAGTTGTTGGGTTTATTACAGAGTGTAAATGATCAAATTTGTGTGATGATCTGTTTGTTCGTTAGTTTGTCGCTCTGTTTGATTTTATATTTGCTAGCGCAATAACTGAAAAAATTATGGATGTATCTTTATGAAATTTTCAGGAATTGTTGTTAATATTAAAAGACATTATTGATTAGATTTTGGTGATGATCGCTAGGTCCGTTTGTGTGTTTGACTAATGTTTGTTTGCGCAATAACTCAAAAATTATGGATAGATCTTGTATGAAGTTTTCCGGAATTGTTCGTCATGCTCTAAAAGACTTAATGCTTAAATTTTGGTGATGATCGGTTTGTGTGTTTGACTAATGTTTGTTAAAATGTTTGTTAGCGCGCTATGACTCAAAAATTATGGATGGATCTTTATAAAATTTTTAGAAATTATTAGTAATGTTAAAAGACATAGCTGATTAAATTTTGTTGGTGATCGGTTTGTCTGTTTCTGGGTTTGACTTATATTTGTTGAAATGTTTGTAAGTAGCATAACTCAAAAAGTTATGAACGGATCTCCATGAAAATTATAGAAACTGTTAATATTATCAAAGGCACAAGTGATCAGATTTTGGTGTTGATAGAAAGAAAATCATGGTTTCAGAGCCAATTTGAAGTTTAGTTACTGCTGCCTTGCTTGGCGGAGGTATACACTCTCGGAGTGCTCTAGTTGGTTACGCTTTCACTCAGATTAAAGAGGTGGTGTCATAGGAATACTTGTAATCGTTCGCAATATATAGGCAAGAGATATCTTGAAATGGTCAGTGACAGCGCTCTGTTTGTTGTGCCTACTTCCTTCGTAAATAATGTTATATTTTCATGGTCATCCTCGACGAAGGGTAGTTTTACATCATGCTCACGTCAGGACGGTGCCAGATGAGCCTAAAAATATACTTCATGGTCAGCGATACTCATGTTTGTATTAATTGAGCGAGTATCAGTCTTCGCAAATACAGTGCAATTATATATAATACATATGAGCTCTCTACCAAAAAAAGTGTACCGTATAGCCTTTTTTTCATGATTATTGAAACTTTGCGGTCTGGCAACAAGAGACCGGCCTTTGGCAACTTTGTGTTGCATTCACAACTGACACCAACTTTCCTAGTGCGAAGCAACTTTTGGTGTGCATATATATGTTTTTAATAAGAACTTATTGAACTAAAATATTTGTTATAAAATTATCTTTTTCGATTAGTTATTTTATGTTTCCATATTTTCGTAATTTTTGTATCATGTTACCGCTTTTTAACACCAACTTGTCGGCTTAGTTAACTGTGTATGCTCATGATAAGTTGGCGATATTCTCTCATAGGCGAAGCGTTACTTGCCTGCGTTTGCTTTACAAAGTCTTCAGCTATTAGGAATATTGATTGCATTCTTGTGCTTCTTAGCCAAACTATTTGGGAGAAACACACGACTTGTGGTTGAGTACTACCCCTTGTACCCACGGTAGCACCAGGACTATAGCGTGTTGCACAGTTGTGCTGAAGGAGCCATGGAAACGAGCCCCAAGCCTGGTGAGCGATCTTGTGCTGCCCGATGCACTTAGTCAGCAAACTTGCTTAGTGTGCCGCCTAAAATATCTGTCATTTCGCTGGAAGAGCCTGTACTTCACAATGTTCACAGAAGTGATATTACGTTCTATGATATTACGGAGATTAATTCATTGTTTTCGTAGTATCACTGGAAAGTGTCTGTTGATAGGCGTGTTACCGGAAAGTTTTTCTCGTCTCCGTCAGATCACAGCTCCACAAGTTCTATATTAGCGTGTTTATCCAATTTGCTTGAACTTCCCGTACTATTAACCGTTAGAGAATATGTTTACAATACCAACTAGAGAGCACTCTGTGAGCGCATACCTCCACCAACCAAGGCAACGGTAACGAAAAATTCATATTGGTTCTGAAACCATGATTTTCTTTGTGTCAACATCAAAATCTAATCACTCGTGCCTTTCAATAGTATTAACAGCTTCTGCAATTTTCGTGAGGATCCGTTAACAACTTTTTGAGTTGGGCTGCTAACAAACGTTATGCACTCATAAGTCAAACGCACAGACGGATAAACCGATCATCACCAAAATTTAATTGTAAATTTCATAATATAACTCCATAACTTTTTCAGTTGTGTTGACGAGCATAAAATCAAACTTAGCGGCAAACGAAGAACCTACAGATCATCACATAAATTTGGTCGTTTACTCTTCGTAAGATACCGAACAACTCATGTCAATTTCATGAAAATCCGTCCGTAACTTTTTGAGTTATGGCACTGACAAAACTTAGGCAGACAAACAAACAGATGAACGAATTTTCACTAAAAGTTTATCCTCTGTTACTGTTGACCTGCCTAAAAATTCCTGTAAATTTCGTAAAGATCCGTTCACAACGTTTTGAGTTATCTTGGTGACAAACAGATAGACAAACACTGCAAAAACATAACATTCTTGGTGGAGGTACTGAGGTGTTGTTAATGTTGCATTACTTGGGCACCTCTCAGATATGTGCGTATCTATATATACTAAATATTATAGAAAATATTTTGATAATCAGCACATGTTGTAAAAGTCTCCTTATAAAAATGTAAACATTCTGGTTTAGTAAGCAAGAGCGTAGAAGCAAGATTTTCCGAAAATATTCACTCACAAAACTCGGATACTCATACAGTATAGCAATCAGCACAAATCACACATACTTGCTCCGAAAACATATATTAATATTCTATAGACAGAGTTAGGTGTCAACGAATTATTCACAAACAATACAAATAAAACAAGTGTGCACTTTGCAAAAAAATGGTGTGCTGGATGCACATGACCCTCTTGACCACTGAATAGGCAGAGCTTTCATAGCTCGATTGGCAAGGGCGCTACCGCCAAATTTCAAGTCTCAAAAGGCGTGGGTTCGAATCCAGCCAAGGCACCTTGCTTTTTCTAAAGAACCACAAACAACGGAATCAAATTTCAGAATCGGTATTCTACCGGAAAGTTGTTCCTGTTACAGAAAAGATTCCGCTTATTGACGGAACCTCTAAATACTTCCTGGTACGATTAAACAGAAAGTTGAAAAGTGCCCGGCGAATGGACTGCCAGACATTTCGCGCAAAAAAGTTTTTACAGTGTGGGGGCACTTATCTTCCCTGGAATGATGGTAGGGGGCGCGGGTCGTTGAACTTTCAGCTACAGCGTCATAATTTTTAACGATCCGTGATTGGCTGCAGTTGTATTTACTCCTCTGGGGACAGTTGGCCTATATCTACGGCACTAACTAGTGCATGTGGGTTTCCCTGTGGAGAGTGCCATCATGAAGTTGGCTTTACTTTTACTTTACATATACACTGTTCGGTGCCAGACTAGTCATTTCAGTTGGTGTGTTATAATCCCATCAGTGTTGCTATGCTTTTTATTGTCTGGAGATCGGTATCCGGCAGCGTGGATCTTCAAATGTTCCAGAAAGTTGTGAATGGCTTTTGAGTAGCTAATTGTTCGCGGCGTTTAGGGTGTCCAGGGTTTACTTAGTGCTCCATTTGGGTTGCGCGTTCTTTTTGTCATGCTCGAGCGTTTAGCTTTAATAAGAGCTATGAAATGTACAAAAGACGCCTCTTAAAAGAGCTCATCTTCCCACATTAGAAGGCTGATGATGCTGACGTACTGGATCTGTGCCTACATAATTAGCATTAGTAAAATTTATTCCTTCATTTGCCTGTGCTTTCTTTCCGGTGGAGATCTGAAATAATGCCCAAATCGCGGAGAGTTGATGCAATTCACAGATTCTGGTACTTTACACGAGTATAAAGTTTTCTGAATCAAATTTTATTCCTTTCGTTGAGTTGTACGTACTTTCCTATAAGTTAATGGCAGCAAGCTGTCCATTCAAGGATAACCTCGATAAGATCCTCCAAAAAAGGAAAGTCGATTCAGTTGATGATGCTGTCGCTCTGGTTCAGAACTCGAAAGTTGTGTCGCCTTGTCTGTCGTTCCTTTACGACCGTTCACGAGCCCGCTACCGAGCACTAAAGTTTGTGACTAAAAGCGATTTATGCTGTCAACGACTGCTGCTACGCTACCGTTTATGGCTCTGTCTTGAGACAACCATGCTGAGACTTTCTTAAAACTCCCGCAACGCCTGAAAAACTGTTGCCTCCGTCGCTCTTTTCTGCTTTTTCGGCTGCATGTGGGAGGGTGTCAGGAGCGTTCTAGTTAGCCCAGCTCTGCATGTGGGAGGACGTCGAGAGTGTCTCTTTAGTCTGAATGTGGGACTGTGTCAGGAGGGCCCTCCTGAGCCCAAATGTGGGACTGTGTCAGGAGGGTCCTCCTTAGCCCAAATGTGGGACTGTGTCAGGAGAGTCCTCCTTAGCCCAAATGTGGGACTGTGTCAGGAGAGTCCTCCTTAGCCCAAATGTGGGACTGTGTCAGAAGAATCCTCCTTAACCCAAATGTGGGACTGTGTCAGGAGAGTCCTCCTTAACCCAAATGTGGGACTGTGTCAGGTGGGTCCTCCTTAGCCCAAATGTGGGACTGTGTCAGAAGAATCCTCCTTAACCCAAATGTGGGACTGTGACAGGTGGGTCCTCCNCAGGTGGGTCCTCCTTAGCCCAAATGTGGGACTGTGTCAGGAGGGTCCTCCTAAGCTCAAATGTAAGAAAGTGTCACGATTGTCTTAGGTGGGACAATGCCAGGAGTGTCCTCGAAAGTTCAAGTATAGGAGAGTGTCCCGTCTCTACGTAAGTCCGAATTTGGGGAATGTGTGTTGGGAGTGTCCTCACGCGCCAGTACAAAAGTAGATGAGCGTCAGGAATGGCATCTCCTCCTCATCTATCCAAATGTTAGTGTTAGGAATATTCTGTGTGCCTAGTCCTAATGTGGGAGGTTGTAAAGAGTATGATGTTGTCCGTAGTCCAAATACAGAAGCGTCCTGGTTAGTGCAATTCTAAATTATGCCGAGAACACGTATGCATTTCTACTCCGAACTGGCTCGCGAACTGGCTCGCGTACCGTTTCGATACATTCTTAAATCGCAGCCTTGCATCAAGTTGTGTGTGTAAATGTTTCCGCAGCATAATCTGCGTTTTCCTTCTTTCAGAAACAAACGTTGCGTAATCTCATTGGAATAACCTATGTTGTATTTTTTTCTTGTGTAGGTGAATGTAAACAAATTGAATATTTTATTTGCCCTGTTGTAAATTTTGTCCTTCAACGATACTGACCTGCAAATGCTGTGTTGTTTAGCGAAGTGGCATTGGGATTGTCTCCCCTGGCCAAACCGCTGCTTCCAATCTGCGAGGCCCAAACATTTGCGGGTGCAAGTTGCGTGCAGATTGCTAATCAGCTTCCCAATGGCTACTTCCTGCACCACCGACCAATGTTGTCGTTTATCTGCCCTTCTCAGGAGGCATGGAAAGGACTAGAGGCTATAGAGTTAGGTTACTTAGGCTTCTGTTACTTTTGTTCTGGGAATAATCTCCAAGGATGGATCCAAAGTTTAGCTTGGACACTATAATAAAAGTTTAGCGTTTCAACAAAAGGAAGTTAGAATGTCACTGTATTTTTTCCCTTTTGAAAAGGCGCCTCAAGTGCCTGTTGTGTCGCTGGAAGAGCGTGTGGTTTACACTGATTGTAGAAAGAACATTTCATTCTGCCTTACGACGGAGATTGCTAATTGTTTCTGTCTGTGATGGCGCTGGGAATGTCCGTTGACAGGCTTGTTAACGGGAGGTTTCCCCCGTCTCCGTCAAATCCCAGACCTGGAAGTTCCATATCTGCGTGTTTGTCCAATATTGCTTGAGTTTCTCATGCTCATGACTGTTGTAGAGTTATGTTCTCAACACCAATGGGAGTGTATATTAAAGGAAGTAAATAAATAGATAAATACAGTTTATTAGGCACGCCGAGAGACGTGGTTCGAATGCACCGCTGATCACTACAGACGAGGAAAACCTGTTGCAAGTGCTTGTTTATAATAACGTAGACGTACTATTTTATTAAACAAGATACGTAGAAGCAGGATTGCCCGTGAAATATTCACTCTAAAACCACTAACACTAACTAATGTTTTTGTTAGTGTTTGTCAGAACATTAGTGAAAAAGTCAAGGACGGATCTTCAAGAAAATTGCAGAAACTGTTATTACTGTTAAGAGGTGCGAATGACCAAATTTTGGTGATGATGAAAGGAAGTCTTGGTTTCAGGACCAATTTGATTTTTACATTAACATTGCCTTGCTTGCCAGAGGTATGCGCTCTCAGAGTGCTCTAATTATCCGTGTTTTTGTGTGAGAGCGAGTTACACCGGTATTTAATGTCAGTTGTGTCTGCCTATGTAGGCTGAGTGTATTCTTGTAGTTTCCTTGTGCGTGGCCCTTTTCTTATGTGACTGAGCCCCATGTACGTAATATAAATATTGGTTACTCTGTACATGCAAACGTATTTGTGAAGCTATCGTGTGCTTAATAAAGTTATTTAATTTTGAGTTGATATAACGATCGACACAAATCAAGCATGCTATCTCCGACCAGAAACATGAATATAGTATACCGTGTGTCTCAGAAAAATGTAATCCAAGTTTAATAATTTATTATTTCAATTTCGCTCTACTCATACATATTTAGTAGCCATGGTAATAAAATTTCGAACAAGAGCTTTCAAACGAGACTAGTACACGCCTTTTTACCCTATCGGATAGATGAATAACAGCTACATAAACTTATGTCATCGAAACTGCATTGGTGCCCTTCATGATCCTAGTCACTGGTGCCCATTCACTGTAATTATGCCTCTGACTGCATTAAAAATTCCTTGATTGGTGATGAAGCTTGCTTTTCCATGAATGGGAGAGTGAACACGCACAACGTTTTGCATTATGCCCCAGCTGGGCAAAATCCAGCATTCAATTTTAATCGGAGCATAAGCAGGGAAAGAATCACAGTTTGGATTGGAATCTGCGGCAACGGATTACTCGTTGGACCCGTTTTGTTTTAGGCTAATGTGGATAGCCAAGCATATCTGCAGATGATCCAGCAAGAGGTCATTCCCCAGATGCAGATGCACTTCAGGCGTCAGCAATATGGCGTGTTCCGCTCTGTTTGGTGGGCACAAGACGGGGCACCAGCTCACCGCGGCATTGATGTCCGTCATCTTCTCAGAGCACTTTTTCCAGGATCGTGTGGTAGCATTGCACCCCCCTGTTGAATGGCCCCCCCAGGTCACCTGACCTCACCCACTGCGATTTCTTCTTGTGGGGGTATCTGAAAAACAAAGTTTACACCACAGTACCACGTAACCTGGAGGATTTGCTGGATCGAATTCACAGAGAAGTGGATGATCTTAAAAACGATCCAGACATGATCAGGCTTGTTCTAAATTTTATTACCATGGCTACTAAATATGTATGAGTAGAGCAGAATTCAAATAATAAATTACTAAGCTTGGATTACCTTTTTTCTGAGACACCCTTTATACTGAAATACGTATGAGCGAATTATTTGCACAAGCGATACAAGTGTACTCTGTGGGAGAAATTAGTTCCTGGGATATATACATACGTCCTTCTTTTGATCAGTAGGTAAAAGGACCTTTGGTAAGTCGATTGGTTAAGGTGCTAGGTAGGTACCTCCAAGCTGTAAGTATCAATGTCGTAGGTTCGAGACCGGCTCAGGCCGTTAACTTTTTTCAAAAGAACCTCTTCAACAACGGGAACAAAATTTAAAATCTGTACCTATACTCTGATGGGAAGTTGTTCGTGTTTCTGTAACAGAGATAATCCGTTTATTATTGAAAACTAAGTACTTTCCGTAGTGACGAACAGTAGAATCAAACTGTCTGGCCAATGNACTTTTTTCAAAAGAACCTCTTTAACAACGGGAACAAAATTTAAAATCTGTACCTATACTCTGATGGGAAGTTGTTCGTGTTTCTGTAACAGAGATAATCCGTTTATTATTGAAAACTAAGTACTTTCCGTAGTGACGAACAGTAAAATCAAACTGTCTGGCCAATGAGCTGCCGGATACTTTCTGTTATTTCACATAAAAATTCTTTACTGCCACATAGACCTCCTGGGACATTTTTTTTTTTTTTTTTGTGTCGTGCCTGCGTGTTCCTTGAACTTCCTTCCATGACCCGTGCAGAATTTTGGCCGCCCCAAACGCTAATCAACGATGTTACCTTCTTAAGCGGCCCAGAATTATGTTACAATAATCACAGTGTTTTGTTCATCCTCTTTTTTTTATTCGCAAAGCACAGTATCCATACTCAGAGATCCATAGATACACGCCTCGCTTTCTTAGGCATACGTACTGCATGTTCCTCTTCCTACTTCTTCCTCTCACGAAACAGTTCTGTCGATGCTGCCAATAGAAACTTAAATATATAGTAACAGGAAAGAAATAAGAAATTGTTTTCAAATGCAAGTATTACTTTCAGCTTCACAATTAAAAAGAAAAAAACATTGTGTACCGCAAATGCATGCTCAATGGCCGGCTGCAATCTACAAAAAAAGTCCCGTGTTGCCGTGTTTAATGGCTAATATATATCTTGAACAATTTCATAGATTCATCCTGAGAATATTTGTAGTCTCTGTTAAAAGATAGAATAAATAAATTGATTCCCTGAGTAATATTTATGTTATCGTGTTTCTGATACAACTATATTGCTAGTATTTTTTAGTTAGTAAAAATGCGTTTAGATGTAGCCTATCCATGGACCACACGATACCGTGTCGTGTGGTCAGTGATGTATCCAATCATGTGTCATTTTTAATGAAGCACATCTTCAGCGTTGATCCTGTTTCCCACATTATGGTGAAAAAAATAATTAGTAGAAAAGCATGACATGAACATCAATGATCCACCAGTACTGCAATAATCAGTTGGAATTAGATTTCTACAGCCTAGTGCCTAACGAACTCAGTTGCAAAAATGTCTTTCGGGCGATCATGAAATATTACTCCAAGATTATTTAAGACTGCCTGGTGGACCTCTTAACTCCTTAATTTCTTGGCATCGCCCCCGAGCCTTTTAATATCGACTTCCAAGAACAAATTTCGGGAGCGACCCTGCCAAGCTGGAGCGACTAATGTGATCGACTCCCACCTATAGGGAACTTCATTTTTGGGATCTTCTCCCGAAATCCTATGGAGTTGGGGAGCTCAAAGATCTATAGAGCCATTGGCTCCTCCTGAATACAAAGTTAGGGCAGAGCGGCCTGATATTTTATGAGATGAGAGGCAGCAGGCAGCCCTCACTGCTGCCCTGAGAACAATAAATTCTCCTGCGCCTTACCGACCTCTGAACATCACGCGCGTATTCTTTCTGTAGGTCCTAAAAATTCTCCGTCTGCTCGGTCCCTGAGCAAGTGTATTCTCCTGACGCAAGTTTTCTCAGCTACGAAGGCCGATAATACTTGCGATTTTGGAAATTGGCTTGCTCCATGCCGAGATGGTCGTGACCCTCAATCTTCTTATAAGTGTTTTTCTTTTGCAAAAAAAAGTTTTTTTTAATTACTGGTTATTTAGAAGTATGCTCGCTAGAGTAGCAGTCTTCGTGGCGCTTGACTTTCTTCTGGTTCGTATTCTATTTTTGGTGTGGTTCTAAGTTAATATTAGCTATTTCTGTAGCTTTTGGACTTCCGTGTGGCTTCTGCACAATATGTTCTACAGAAGCACGGTCTTTTCAGTTGGTGAGGCAGTTACATCTTGCAATTTTGAGATTTGCAAGCTCAAGAGATGAAGGTGGCCGTTGATCGTCCAAAAGTTCTTCGCTTGCTGTCGCTGTATTCGACTGGCGTAGTATTATAGTAGGTACCTACCGAAGTCTGGCTGTAATTACATTTTGAAAAATGAATTTTGTTTGCTTCAGAGATGAGTGTGGCTCTTGACCTTCCCAAGAGTTCTTTGTCTAGTGCCTCCGCAATGTATTCTCAGGGCGCATCATTCCAGTAGCCCACGCCAACAATACTTGCTATTTGTTTCCTTGAGAGATGGCCGCGGCCCTTGACCTTCCTGAACGTTCTTCGTCTAGTCCCAGAGCCGTGTATTCTCCCAGCGCAATATTTTACTGTCTAGATCCGATACTACTTGTTTCCTTGCATGATCCGCATGGCCCTTGACCTTCTTACTAGTTCTTTGGCTGGTCCCAATGCCACAATATTTCAGTATCGAGGGTTGTAATATTTGCTGCTTGCTTTTTTGAGATATGGTCGGATTGGTCGTAGTCCTTGTTCTTGTTACAAGTTCTTGGACGACGTTGTATTGTCGTTGCGTAACGTATTTGAAGCGAACTCCAATAGTTTGCAATTTAGACGTTATCTCTCGCTTAACCCAAAGTTCACTGTCGTTGTAATATTAAATAATATTCCCATACTGGAACTGGATAACTTTCAATATTTTATTTATCGCGTATCACTGAATTGATAAATGAGATAAATGTTGTCATGGCTACGAAGGCTCGCTTGTTGTAATTTATTCACTTCATTCACTGGACGTTGGAAAGTTAACGAAAAACGCCTACCATATTTTGGTTTATCTTAGAACTAGCATTAATTTTTTGTTGTAAGATCATGCATGGCGGGTCTGTAATGATCATAAAATGCCCAATGCGTCTGAACAACTTGCAAATATGTCGTGTACGTTACTATTAGTAAATTTCGAAGTCATTTCTTCCAATGTCTTCTTTTTCTCCTCCGTATTAAATTTGAAATTATAACCAGTCTGTTTGCTCTGCTCTGTGGGGTTAATTTCCTCCGTTAGGGACGATGGGCAGACTAATATTTCTTACCTAACTTAGCCAAACAATTACGAAGGCATTGCTTGCTGGGAACCATTGGGTTAATCATGCCTCCCTCCTGCTTGCTTCCACTGTTCTTGCGGTGGTCATTTTTCTTACTGACGGAACTTTTTTTATGGCCCCAGTGCGGCAAAATTTTCTGTTGCGGTGGCCGTCACGACGAGTAACTTTAAAACTTGGATCTCTTACTGCCGAGACTTGCATTTGTTATCCACACTTGTCTTACCTCCTCTCGTTTGCACAGAATACTTGTACATACATTGGTGTAAGTCTATGCATGTAGTGGTATAAGCAAACGCGTTAGTGGTGTAAGTATTCGTTCGCGTACGGTGGTGCCAATATAGACAGTGTCGTAAGTTTGAGGAATATTGTGGATATTCGCCGATATTGGCGTCAATATTCGCCTATAACCATGATTGTAAGCAGTATAGTAGTCTCGTAGTAGGAGTGTTTTAGTATGGCACATCCACCTATTTGAGTAAAATAAATGCACGTGAGTAACGAGTTGTTCATGTATCCGTCCAAGCGATATATAGGGGGAGTCAAGGGGGGGGGGCAATGTTTGTACTATAATCTGCACAGATCACACTTGAGTGTGTCCTACGTCTGTATTTTGTTCGGTAGATGTACACACTCAGCTCGTTGTGTGTGCATGTGCCGTATTCAGCACACAGTACACATGTGTCATATTCAGCATTCAGTACACATGTGTCATATTCAGCACACAGTACACATGTGTCATATTCAGCACACAGTACACATGTGCCATGTTCAGCACACAGTACACATGTAACATATTCAGCACACAGTACACATGTCATATTCAGCACACAGTACACATGTGTCATATTCAGCACACAATACACATGTGTCATATTCAGCACACAGTACACATGTGCCATGTTCAGCACACAGTACACATTTTATTCGGTTCACAGTGCACATATGTTCAACTCAGTACACTGTGTACATGTGTTACATTCGGTACACTGTGCACATGCGGTACATTCGGTACACAGTGCACTTGCGGTACATTCGGTACACAGTGAACATGTGGTACATTTGGTACACAGTGCTCATGCGGTACATTCGGTACACAGTGCACATGTGGTACATTCGGTACACAGTGCACATGTGGTACATTCGGTACACAGTGCACAGGCGGTACATTCGGTACACAGTGCACATGCGGTACATTCGGTACACAGTGCACGTGCGGTACATTTGGTATACAGTGCACATATGGTACATTCGGTATACAGTGCACGTGTATCAACTTCGACCGGCAGTACACATGCGACGTACTCGAAGCATATAACACACGCTGTGCACCTTAATTGCTCTGCACGTGTACTCTACTCAGGACACCGCACAGTGCACACCCTTCATTACGGCAAACAAATATTTTATATAAATACCTCCACAAAGTACCCCATCACCTGCACAAAGAGCACCACAGATAATCCCTTATTAACTCTTACAGAACAAATTGAGCCTAATGCGTGTGGTGCGATGGTCGCTGTGATAAAACAAACTCCATTAGTGGACAGGTCTCTTTTGGTGTCATATAACTTGTTAATGGCTAATGCGTGTGTTTCCATTCGCCCAGTCCTTTGTGTGTCACTTTTTTAGGCGAATAGGCTAACTTCCTTGTAGCAGTACTTCTAGTACTTCTAAATTGTTGCGTAGGTAGCTAACTCTTGAGTTTCACCTCTGTATTTAATCTGAATAGGTTAGTGCCCCTAGTAGTACTTCTATATGATGAATATTATATTTTAACGCTTTGTAATTGCTTATTCTTTATGAATAGGTTAGTGTCCAAGTATTATTTCTAAATGATAAAATGATTCTGTTACTCTTTGCGTAGTGTGCAAGTACCGTAACTCTGTTAAAATGCAACTAACGATAATGATAAAATATTATGTTGTTATTTTTTAGCTTGAAAATAACCTCACAGAAAGTATTTGTAAATTCCAGTACACTTGGCGTGGGCTAGTGTTTAAAAAATATTGCTATAATTGGTGCTCTTTGTTGTGTTCTTCTAATAATCGTAGCTACTTTTAAAATAACACTACGTTAAATTGGCAGTGTAAACTGAAATGACAATATTCACTGTTAACGGGAAAAGTTAACTCATGTAGCTAATAGGCAACATGAACAATGGAACATAACACAATATGGGCAAAAAAAAAAAATCTGTGGCATGCAATGTGGACGAAAGTGCATGTATAGTAATCCTTTACGAAGGCTATCATTCCTGCAATAACTATTGTGGAAATTGCAGTCATTAATTTTTAATTTTATTGTTAGCGGAAAAAGTGATCCGCGAAAAGAACTTCGTTGTAAATGGTTAATTCGAATTTTGTGTATTATCAAAAAATAATGAACCTTAATTAGGACTCATGGAAACATTACAAATCGAAATGTTAATGGTACACAAGTGAATGTACCGGTATATCGTATTTCTAGGCTACAAGCAAAGGACATGTCGCAGTGGGCTTACATTTTAGACCACTTGACGTCCCATTGTTTGGCCTTCGTCAGGCAACAGTATACGCTACCATCATACATACTGTACATATTAGATCGTTAGTAGCCAGTTCTTCTACGGATGACTTTTACTAACGAGTTGTTGGAGTTTAAATCCTGTTTTTTCAGGCTCGAGGTGCATTTTCTGGTCCTGACTTTGAGACAATCAGTGCACATTTAAATAGTATTAGACTTGCACCATTAAACCTTGAAACGTTCATTAATCTGCGGAATGGAATATGTCGTCATAAGCAACCTCGCTAGCGCTCAATGGATCTCTCTTTAAAGTTACACCAAAGTGAGTTAGAGTGCAAGGGATAACAATAGGTCCGGAATAGCTGGCATTTGGCCTCTTCTGAGCAGTGTCAAAATTTCTGAATTAACGTGTAACCAACTAGATAGAGCTTTCGCGTTTCTTTCTCTGTGTCTTGGTAATTTCGAAAAAAACTTCAGTGATTTTGTCACCCAGGTAAGAGAAACTGTTTACGAACGTACCCAAGCTCTAGACCATTGAGAACGGAATGTTATGACCGTCCGGGCTACTTCTCCTAGGCCTAATATACCTACATGCATACTGTTTCCTAGGCCTAATATACCTACATGCACTGTTTTACACGCTCTACCACTTGTAAGCAAGCGCTCTCTATTTCTGGAACACTGCTTTGGAATGATATTCCAGCCCGTTACAGGATACGGCTGATTTCAGTCAGTTGACCAAAATGGCGCTGTCGCATTTGAGAATTCTAAATAGTTGTGCCAAGCAAAACCGACAGTCACTAGCTCTTGGTGAAAATTTCAGCTTGTCCGTGTCTCTTCTCTAACTTGAAAATGAAAATCGGCAGTGACACTTCTCACGTATCAACAGTACTTACACTAAGTTTAATTAGTACTACGCACCATATTTTTTAATCTTTTAGTAATTTTGTTTTAACGATGACTTTTTACACATCTAGGACAAAAAAAAAGTTGAACCAGCATCTTCCTCTTCAAAATTTCTCATATTTGTTTGATATACGATTCACTGTTCTAATCGTAGACTCGTAGCTCAATTGGATGACTTATCGATTCACTATTGTAATCGTAGAATCATGTAGTAGTGGAATCGCAGTTAAAGTTTTAAGTTTAATTGGTAATACGCATCGTATGTATAAGTCTAACCGGTGTACTCTGACTCTAAATTTATTTTTGTGGCATACCTAGAATGATGAATATTAAACTACCCTGTCTGTATATAATTTTGTAAATCTTCATCCTGTGTTTACTTTAAGAATGAACACCTTAGGGTGCTGCGCCCCTAACGTGTTGAGCACTGCATCCATTTCAGAATAAAATATAATTATTGTTATTATTATTGTTTAACTATTATACTCAATACAAAGTTTATTCGCTTCCCTCTCGTAAATTTGGAGCAACTTTTGTAATCCTGTAGGATTGGGAGAGGCAAGCACCATGTCGTCAGCATAACTAAGGGCATTTGCTGCATTATTGTCAATATGACAACCTACTTCATCTGCATTCAACTTTGTATGGATACAGTCCATGAATATATTAAAAAGAATGAGAGCGAATAGGCTCCTTATCATATACTATTAGTCATGACAAACGCTGGTGAAATTTTCGCCTTCATTTTACGTAGCATTTCTGGTTATAAAACAAATACTTCATCGTTTTTACAACGTATAGGGCTATTTGTATTTCCAGCAGACAATTAAATGCCTTCTCAGAGTTATTTTATATGAATTTTAGAAGGTTGTCCGACTTCTCCATTAATTGTATGACAGCTTCATGTTCCCACTGACCATGTTTCTATGCGAAAGTCGCCAGCGGGCTTCCCCAACCGGTTGTTCATTTTACAGCTTGCGGTGTAACCGCTCGTCGATCTTTTTCCGATTTTTATGGCTTCGTAATTGAATTGTAAATAACTCTATGGCTAAAAAGAGACTGTGAAGTTCCTCCGTGCCCAGGGTAACTATCCACTAAAAACGTGTTTGTATTGTCTTGCTTTTGATAAAAACAATTTGCAAATAAATTATACAATTTTTGTGATTTCATTATTGATCTATTTATTTTTCATTTTTAACCCAGAAAAAGTGCTCAAGCAGGTTTTTTTTTTTTTTTTGACGGAGAAATATAGGGAAGTGTGTGTCGAAACTTCTTTTTAAATTTTATAACAGAGAAAGAAGGTTTATGTGTAGTAAATAAGAATTCTTGATACGTAATGCTATTCAATGTTGTTACAAAGGCACATTCAATTATATATTAGGCCATGACTACGTTCCACATATATTGAAACTCGAACTTGAGATAATAGATTTTTAATCTTCAAGATATTGTGTAATCATTTCCGTTAAAGTTGAAATTCCGAACTTGTTTTCTATTACCCAGCTTTAGGTCCTACAGTGTTACGTTGAAACTACTCTAACTTTTGTAATTTTCTTGAGGAATTATGTTTTGCTTTACACTAAGAAAATTTTTAAAATACCTCTAGATAGTGGCGATTGCTAACCCAGGTTTTTTTCCTAGATTTATGTGCAATATTTTTGCGTCCTTCTATTCCACATATTATATAATTTCTGTGCTGAATTAGAAGTAGCACATTATTTCATAACTGAAAATAAATCCAGACAGTTCGTGTCGCAATAAAGATCCTAAACCTATTTGTATTGCCCAGCTCTAGGCGTAATAATTTACACGACGCTCTTCTAATTTTTATTACTTCGTGATTGAAGTACAAACGAACCGCAAAATATCAATAAAGCGCATGTCGACAGTAAAGTTTAGAAACCTGTTCTGTATTGCCCAGCTTTAGGTGTAATAGCGTAAGCTACAGGCGTTCGCCCGCCGATGCTGGAGCTTAAATTTAAGTGCTTTTAGCGAACAGCTGCACTTTTATCCTCTGATATACTGCCGCGTGGTCTCGCTTGTGTTCTGCTGTTTGTAGCTGGAGCGTTGTTGTCTTTTTGTTTGCACCCTGCTGCTGTGAAGCGGCACTGTGGGTTGTTTAACGAACACTGTTCGTCTCTACCGTGTTTGTGTCCTACGGCGGCTAACCCTGTCACTAAAGTGTGTCTGTTCGGACGCTTGCGGTGAGAGGTAGCGCTATTTTACAGGTGCAGCTTGGCTGTGTACGCAGGACTTCGTAGTAGCGGGTTGTGGATGCCCGCACGGAGTAGTTTCTTTTTATTTTAATTCCAATTGAAATTCTTTTCTGGCGCTATAAGATACCCTATTAAAAATTTCAGCAGTCATTCCAGCGGCGCTGCGCAATTTTAAGCCGTACGTACATACACCCGCGAACTCCGCAGTAGTTGCACAACGGCTGCGCAGTTATGTCCGCTTTTCAAGGGTAGCAACCAAGCAACAGATGTGGTTTCAACATACAAAATTCCATTTCGCATAACAGTTCAACAAGGTCTCAATTTGCATACGCCTTATATTAAATACTTTGCATAATAGGACACTGGAAAAAAGCGATTAAACAAACAGTATATGAAACAAACAGTTAACAAAACTTTGTTCTTTGACAAATGATACGAATATAGAAACTCACAGCAATAAGCATAAGAATGTTGCTATACCCTTGAAAAGCGGACATAACTGCGCAGCCGTTGCGCAATTACTGCGGAGTTCGCGGGTGTATGTACGGCATAAAATTGCGCAGCGCCGCTGGAATGACTGCTGAAATTTTTAATAGGGATAGACCATTTTTTTCTCTACAAGTGCTTACTTACTGTCAAGTCTCTGAGAACATACATCGTTATATAGAACTTTTGAGCAATATGCACGCCTAATTTTTTTTATGTGGAACAGCGTGTGATGAACGTGTAAAACTTACTTATCCCATTGTATGCGTCATGGACAGCCGCATCCCCTGCGGTGCTTTGTAGGTTACTAGCTGTGGTCTACAGCAGGCCTTCAGAGCATGTTTCTTCCTGTGCCCTCTGCCCACTTGCCTTCCCTGCATTTCGTGTTGTGTGCCATGCGGTGGTTGGTCCTCTGCTTCTCCGTCTGGTAGTTCCCTTGCTTATCCGTGGATACGTTGCTCTGCTTTCCTCGCATTACTACGTGCTTCTTATTCTTCCTCTGTTGTCATACCGAGCAATGACTGAGATGACTTCTACCAGAAGGTATATAGCCAGTGTGTGTTTCTATTTGGTTTCCTAAGATAAATTCATCTCTACGAAAGCAATGTCCTTCTATTAGCAGGGATTCAATAGGGAGGCCTTCAAGTTGACTACACTCATTGAAATATCACCAGTCATGTTTTACATTGAACCTGAGAGTATATCTCCATTTCTATTACTAGATTCTGTAGATTCCATAATGCTGTAAAGTTACTGTGTTCATCACGGATAGGTTGACAAAGTGTGGCCTTATAATGGCGTAAATTACAACTTGCAGCTGTACACCAATGGTCCTATAGCTCTGTAGATTCTTGACAACCTCATCTTCTCGTGTTTCCCCCTTGCGCTGAGCCCTGGGAGTGCGAAAGAAAGAAAGGCACAAAGATTTTCAATAGGGCCGGAAAATATCCCAAAGTTTCGCGCTACCTTCATTCCTTGTCAGTTATTGGACTACCTGAGGAGAGTTCTATTTGTCAGAGCGCCTCTAAGGAGGCCTGTCTCTTGGCCATTGTGCCGATCTTCTTCAGTGTTGCTTGCGAGGTTATCTTCAGTGCCTTCAGTGATACTGAGAATACACTGCCCAATGTCTTGCATGGCAAGGTTGTTCCAAAACCTGGTAATGCCTACTATTTCTTACTTCTTGACTCAAATTTTCTCAGCTACGAAAACAGTAGTGACATAATTGAAACGAACAGACAAATAGGCCACGAACTTTATTTCTTTACGTAGTCACCAAGATTCTTGTTGCACTTGCGCCAACGGTGAGTAAGGGTTTCATTTTCCGGAGTGATGACTCTGCATGGGCTTCTAAACTGCAGTTTGTCACTCATAGCTCTGTCACCACTCCGAAATCAATGAACCCCTCATCTAGTAACAGTGTTGACGTTTTATAACTGCCCCTCCTCCGGAAGCGTGAATGACGATTGATTCAATTTTATATGTGTCGAAGAATTCAAAAAACGCCTGCTACCTGGACAGGACAGAGATCACTTTCTTCTCGCTCGACCTGTCCCCGTGCAGTTGCTTGCAAAGAAGGGATGAACACGTCTGTTTATTACAATATCATCAGCAATTGATACGGACTTCATGGAACAAAATAATAAATATTGAACAATCCTTGTATCTTATGTGCGCGTGTTATTGAAACTTCAGTATAAACAATATTATTAATCCGTTCGGTCAGTTACGCACAATCAATTTTTACATTTTTTGTGTTTCTAGGAGAGCTTTACACCAGTTGCTCCATATCCCTTGTACAGTTTCTTCACTTATGGAAAGGATTAACTATGTAAAACATCGTAAGTCTATACTGTATACAAATGAATATTCAATTCTCTTGGTTTACTCTGTGCAATACTGGGATAACACTTCATAACTTATTGCTTTCTCATGTAGGTCTTTTATAGTGGAATAGGAGCACAGCCGCTAATTATTGCTTTATTTATTGATATACGCCAGTATTCTGTAGTGTGATAGCACTACACGACGTCACTCTGCCAACGGAAACTCTCCTTTTCACTTATGACCTTCAGTGCAGTTCATCTGAAAGCTAAGAACTACCGACGAAAAGTATATGTCCCTCTGACGTCACTGCAAGCTCTCGGTTTAACTTGTTACCTTTATTGCATTGCGGTCGCAGCTGGGAAAGTTTCCGAGGCAATATCTATTCCTCTGACGTCACTGGAAGCCTTCCTCATTGACTTACTACAAGCTCTCGTTTTGACTTTTCATTGCATTGCGGCGAAGTTGAGAATATCCGAGGCAATATCTGTCCCACTGACGTCACTGGAAGCTCTCGTTTTGACTTACAGTGTACTCTGTCCTCCACTGTTTGACCTTCTTCCTAAAACACGCCTTTGGCAGGGAACAACTGCCCCGCTGCGATAACTCGCCTTCAAATCAGATCAGCGCTCACACTCTGGCACTAACGAATCTGCGCATTTTTATTCAAGAGCTTGTCTTGCCACTGCGGCCTCAGAGCTGCCTGCCTGTCTCCCTCCCGCCGCAACTGACGAGGCTGCCCATGAAATTTCGAGCCGTTATTGGCCTGGGAAATTTTCGAAATACTCGGCCACTGCCTCATGTTTTACGCAAGGAAATTCTTTCTTCTCATTAAAGTGGTTCGGGCGTTTAAGAGGTTACGTCAACATAGCACTGTGGTTGAACAGATAATTTTTTTTTTTTAGAATTGTACCTGTAACTGATTACGATTTATGCTAAGACATTCGTGCGTGCGACATGAATCTTCTCCCTTCCCGACTTACACGCCCAATTGTTCCCACTTTCAGTTTTTCCATAGTTTTGGCATAGAAATATTCTTTCCGTGAAATCCGTTAGCAACTGCTCCCGCGAAACACCTCATCCATGCTCGGCTGAAGATTGGAGCTGCGCAGGAAGTAATTAGTGATGAACTGTGCTGTTATTATTCCTTCCTTACCTATATCACTTACTTCGTAAACGAAATTTTACGCAACACAAGTTCACCACTAGGACTTTCAAAATCGACTTTAGTACTAAATCAAGACGCATCTCAGTGTAATAATTTGAGATTGCTAATTCGTGTTCCATTTTATTCTGAGACAAGCATCACTAAACATAATTTCTAACGCTGTTTCCAACAGGCAGTGGTCGCTCTATTTGCTGATTCCCAAAGCAATCCGTGTATTGTCCAAAAACAAACAACTAACCCCGATTTACATTGGGTTCCAGCTCTATATAAACCTTTCTTCCTTATGTATTCATCGTATTATATTGTTAAGAAAAAAGCCCCACGACGATGGTGTTGCCTTCGTACGCGCGATACGCCCTGCCAGTTCCTGTTGTCCTCTGTTGCTTGTGTGTTGTCGCATATAGTCGTCCCTTTGTGTCATGACCGTGCCTTAGTCACCCGCCGGAAACCGAGCCTTTGTTTCCTCTGGGTCTGCCGCACGACCCTCCTTGCGGTGCATCTTAGTGAGCAGCAGCAGCAGCTAGGAGACCTAGCTGGGTCCTTGCTTAGTCCGTGCTGATGTTTGCAGGGTCATCCTATTCGTGTGCTTCTCTTAATTGCACGTACCTACACGAACAGAAGCTCGTGCTTCTACCTTGTGCTTGTCTTGATCGCACGAACCTACTCGAACAGAAGCTCGTGCTTCTACCTTGTGCTCGTGTTGATCACATGTGCACACACAGAAGCACGAGCACGTGACCTCCCCACGTATTCTGCCAGCATGCGCCGCTCCATCCAGCAGCAAATTGAGGCCTGCTGCTGTTTGTCGAGCCTCCTAACGGCATCGAGAGTGTTTGCACATCCACAAGAAGTGAGCCTGATAAACATGAAGACTCTCTCCGAGTATCTCATGCGATGTGAGCAGGAAAAATCCGACCATGCGCCATAATTATTTGCTCGGCCTGCCAAGCTCTGCGAGAAAAATCCTCCAGCGTGCCACGTACATTTTGCTGCGTGGTTATGGCAACACTGCTAAGTTTCAAGAAAGAAACGGCTAGTAAATATGTTACATTTTGCGACCCTGAGGTGGTGTCGCTGCCTAGCTGTGTAAGAAATCGGTTAGCGTGTCACATGCATTTTGCGACGCTGCCGAGCTGTACAAGAAAATCGATCAGCATGCTGCGTAAATTTTACGACGTGCCAAATGTACTAGAAAATCCGTCTGCGTACCACATACACTTTGCGACGCTACCAAGTGTACAAGAAAATCGATCAGCATGCCACATACAGTTTGCGACGTTGCCAAGTGTACGAACAAATCGGTCAGCGTGCTATATACATTTTGTGACTTGCCAAGAGTACCAGAAAATTGGTCAGGATGTCACATAGAGTTTGCGACGTGCCAAATGTACAAGAGAATCGGTCAGCGTACCACATGCATTTTGCGACATGCATTGCCTAGTATACAAGAAAAATCAGTGTGCTATGTACATATTGTGTCATTGCTAAGGTGACACTGCCAACTATATATACAAGAAAAATTGACCATTGTGCCGCATTCATGTTGCGACGTTGCTGTGCTTGTGCATTTGACATCCCAGCCGGTCTGAGATTGAAACAAGTTGGCGCTGTGCAGTGCATACTGTATTGCAGTGGTCCTCGCGTATAGTATTTCTATACGCCCTAAATACCGTTTGTCAGTTCGCCATAAATTCAATACTTCAGTGGACCACATAAACGGCAGTAGAATGTGCTGCCGAAGCTGTACTTCTTTGTACCATACATGCATGCTAGATAATCGTTGTTAAACAGTGCTAGAAAAATTTGCGATGTTTGCACATCCTGATCATGTGGTTGTCGTAATATTTTTGTGTTTTAAATAGAATGTTTGGCGGATGACATTATTATTGCAAAATGACCTTGAACTTTTTTTATGTTCTTCGATACGTATGTCTAAACAGACGTAATCTTCTTTACGACCGAGCTGTGCACTATATCTCATTTCTAGGTGTTATTGTTATTATTCCGTATAATTCCCAGAACCAGTTGATTTCGCTACATATCAGGCAGATAGCTTGCCTTAGTTAACTCCCACGACCGAAGCGAGAAAGATGAAAATGTTTTCGTTGAAAAAATGTCAATAGATGTGTGTTTATGAATATATTTTTATGTATTTCTACCCAATACCTACTACTAGCAACACTTTCAGCCCCCCCCCGTCCCGACCGCGGGTGATGGTCTCACGCGAAAGACACGAGCGCAGCGAGAGGTGATAATGTTTTCGTTGATGTTGTATGTATGTTTGATTGTCCAGTCAAAAAGAGGCAGACGAGGTTGAGCCGTCACCGCCATCTTTTTCAGGCGGTCAGGTGGGTTGACTGAGATATGAAAGATGCTAGAAAAACTAGAGTTAGCTGGCCATCAAAAAGACGGCCTTGAATTTGTAACTCCTCCCCTTACCGCGGTGACGGTCTTACGCCATGGGTCATTCTAGTTTGTTTCTATTTTCATACATATAGCTGCTGTTTTTTTCTGTCTAACAGTAGTTGTACGGAAACATCTAGCACGTTCTTGGCAGAGCTACATTAGATAGTTATGAGCTAAATTACAGCTGAGTATAGCGGCTTTGCCAATTTGTTAACTACTTTCTTAATCGAATGGATGCCCGATCAATGTGATATATTTTCTCAAGTTCACTGGAGCTGTTTGAAATTTGCAACATTCTCGACACTGGCAAATTTACTCATTTTTGACTGTCCAATAACGCCACAAAACAGTTGCAGGACTTCTCGTTTTTGTAATTGTTTGCGCTTGATTTAGTGTCTAATATTATTATAGTTTATTGTGTTTGTAGTTTTTTTTTAAGTCGACAGCATTCTTGTCGCCCTAAATACCTTAGCCTCAGAGAGAGACATTGGGATATCTTGCTTTCCGTACTCACTTTGTTTCTATTCCTAGCTTACCAATATTGCTTTTTTTCTGTGCATTCTGTTCTTTCCCGATTTACTGTGTCTTTACACGTTGTTGCAGTGTGTATATTATCCACGTGTCTCTCGTGTTCCTCCTTTCTTTTGTTATTGGGTCCCTATCTATATATATATATATACACCCTGTGGTTAAGGAGGGTTAATAAACTATGATTATAATAATACAATGTCGTCGTCGAGAGAAGTAATTTCGTCCTGTAAAGCTTTCCACTTGGTTACGAAGCCAAGTGCGTAAATGGCCCGATCGTTTCCTACACTCATGCGCCTGATTTAGCTGTATCTATCTGATGTTAGCAGTAAACTTGTCGTGTACGAATAAGCTTTATTTTAGAAATATCAAGTCAAATAGCTCAGCAACTTTGTTTTTTGCTCTTCTCCAATTAATTTTTCTATTGCTGCTTGAAATCGAAAGGAGTCTCACCACAATGGAGCCAAGTTATATCGTCTGTGTCGCCCGGGAGACTTTTTATTTCGTTAGGATGTGGCGCATCACCTGGAGTCGAGTTGTTCTTACTGCTTGATTTACTCTTGAATATTTTCCCATCTTGCTGTAGCTTTCTGATGCCAAGCAAGTGTCTCATCGCCTGCGAGCAAAGTCATTTCTCCCGTGTAGTCACGAAGTCCTTTAACGGTCTTCACTTTTACTCCATGATTTAGTCTGAAATATTTTCCCATTTTACTGTAGCTGTTTGATGTTAAGCAGCAGTCTCATCGCCTGCGAGCAAAGTCATTTTGAGCGCGTGAAGCACCCGTCTTGAAGATGAAGCCAAGTGGCTGAATGATTGTCTAGCAGGGAAGCCCGAGTCTTCTCATCTCGAGGTGAGAGCTCGTCGACCAAGAGAGGGCGCGCCGCCCCCTGAATACAAAGTGCCTCGAAAGACGTTTTATTTAGAAGCGAGGCACTGCTCACGAGGTGGCTTTACGCCCCTCCTTGCAAAATCACTTCCATTGGTGACCAAATATGAGATTGCCTTGTCGCTTGAGCTTTGATTCAATGCCGCTACAACTGCTGCCACTTACGTTCATAGGCAATGGCCGAGAGGTGCCGGCAATTGCTGCTGATTTGGGCAGTTGACGGTCGAGGCCGACGTTGAATTTCAATGTAAAACTGAGCTGATTCGTTCGGTTCTTAATATGCAAAGCTTTAACGTGTCGTCTTGCTTTATAGAAGTATAACGGCGCTGATTAGGCCGCCGTCTTCCTAACGGTTCAGATTGTCGTCATATGTAATTAAAACGGCGCTTATTCATTGTTTTGATCGAGTGATATAAATACGTTATTGAATTTTGTCTTTTCAGTCTGCAAAGCTATATCGATGGGTTTTGTCTCATTACAATGAAATAAAATGTGGATAAGTCGTCATAACGAGGAAAAGTTAATCGGTGCAAATTTACTGTTTCGATCTATTAAAGTAAAACTGCATTTATTATTTAGCTCATTATACAGTGTGTTGAAAAAAGTGAAACGATGTTAGTTTCTCATCTTGTTAAACAGGAAAAAGCCTGTGCCATTGCATCGTTTTATTATTGAGAGGTAAACCAATGTTCACATGCCGTCTTATTCATTATTCATAATTACAGTCGTGCGTGTGATCCTGAAATGCAGTTATTATTGTGCCTGCAGTTAATTTCTCAACACGGGTGTTGCAGTTAGGCGTATTACGGCGTTTATTCGTGCGTGATAAGCAAATTCAGTCGTCGTTATATTTAAATGATGATCCTTTGCCTCGATATACTTAGTTTATTAATGTTAGGGCTACTTCACACGTTGGTCTCTTCAATATATTCTTTCAGCAGAAAGTTCGAATGTTTTGTTAAGTCGTCCGCTGCCCTTTCTTACTATCTGCCCCACAAATGTATGCTACTCCATCTTTGTTGCTTGCCATACATCTGCTGGCCTTTGTTTGTTAGCTACTTCCCATACATCTGCTTCGCTGTATTTACTATGCCATACTTTTGCTATTCCATGCTTGCTGTTGCTGTACTGCTGCCCCATGTTTGCCCCTCCGAACGCTTGTTTTCCCATGCCCTCAGCTCCCCACCGTTGCCCCTGTAGCTTCCCTCCTCGAAGCCGCCTTCTTTCGATCCCCTCAGAGCACCAGCAGCATTTTGTCCCCATGCGCGAAGTGCCATTTCGAGACGAGTTAATCGAGTTTCTTTGCTGTTGCGAATGGATGGAAAAAATAACTGTCACAGAAAACGGGGTAAGGTTGCAGGGTTCTCCAAAATGAGTTAATTTGATTTGTGCGCGATGTTTCCCGTGTCGCTTACCTCGCCTTGTCGTCTGCCCTCGATATTGCTGTCAAAAAATTATGTTTTATTGACATCAAATCTGAGAACTTAATTTCGTTCGGTGCTGCCTGTAGCTCCGGTACCTGCATTCNATTCGATTTGTGCGCGATGTTTCCCGTGTCGCTTACCTCGCCTTGTCGTCTGCCCTCGATATTGCTGTCAAAAAATTATGTTTTATTGACATCAAATCTGAGAACTTAATTTCGTTCGGTGCTGCCTGTAGCTCCGGTTGCCTGCATTCATTTTTAGTAGTAAAAGCTTTTGAATTTTAGTTTTTGTTGAAAAACTATTGACAACATTTTTTTTTGTCAGTTTAAAGAGTTTTGCAAGGCTTTGTTCACTAGTTGTAAGTGAAGATACCGAAGATTCGTAAGAACAGGTCGCTGTTTATGATCCTATACTAACTTTTAAAACAAACTCTTACAGGAGCAGAGTCTCCCTTAACATGCCTATTAGTAGTACTGTCGTGTCATTATTATTATTATTATTATTCGTGTTGATATATGGAAATGTAGATGTTCGTCAGTCGTTTAGGTGTCTTCCGTTGCTAGCAGCGCACTCATCAGCCTGCTGTGAACAAGTGAACATTTACGCGTGAATATAATAGGTAGGTACGGCCGTATTGTATCGCAATGTCATGTGTTCATCTGCCTGTTGTGTACAAGTGAACATTTGCACCGTGCAGATAATAGGTAGGTAGGTACGGCCATAGCCTATTGTATCGCAGGCCATGTGTTCATCAGCCTGCTGTGAATAAGCGAACGTTTGCACCGTGAAGATAATAATTCGTCATTTACGTAAGTTAGCCGAGCTTGGACCAACTTTGGCCGAGCGCTAACTTCCGGCCGCTGAAGTACACCAAGTTTTCAGAATACAAACTTTGTACAAGGTTAAACTCGGCGCCTGCCTCCTCTTGTCCTTCCCCTCACGCACGCCCTGCTTTTTTTGGCTTTGTTTTAGTTGCCGAGTTTCGGTTAGGTGCGTTTGGGTTGGATTTCGTGGCCTGGGGTTACATAACGTGGGTTAGGTTATAATTATATTGGATAGGTTAGCGTAGGTTAGTTCAGGTCTGCAGGTATATGTTGGGCGTAGGTTGAAATTAGATAGGCAAGGTTAGTTTTGGTTTGGTTAGGTTCGGTCAGGTTATGTCATGTCACGTAGTTTTAGGTTGGGTTTAGGCTAAGTTAATTATGTTTGGGTTAGGTTTGTGTGTTAGGTTAGGTTAGTTAGTTTGGCTTGCCACCTGCCAGGCTATTTACGATCATATCTTAACTTTCCATGTGACTGAAATTTTAACCGTTATATCCGTCAACTGTGTGTCACAGTTTTTTGGTTTAAGTGTTCAGTCCCGCCAGTAACCTGGGTACTCACAACTGACCCATTAATTTCCCTGGTGACTACTCGTCGGAGTATCTAGTATTCGTCTGGTTAAGCCTTGTCTGATAGTAAACGCAATATAATGATAATCAGTCAGATGGGAGCCGAGACAGCAACATTCGCTATAGAAGCTGCAGTGATGGTGATATCTCTATGGTGACACTAGATTTTGGTGTATTTCTAGAAAGACTTGGTTCATATATTACCCCCGTCATATGTTTTTTTAGAGAGGTAGCTAATATCAACGTTAAACTCGTCTATAGCATGGAGAGTGTCATTCGTTTTATGTAACGTCCTATGTAGGTTTTCCAGCCCTTCGGCCCCAATGCTCCCGTACATGTGATGAGGCTCTTGTGGACGCAGTCAGTTCCTATTACCGGTCGTGAAGTTACTTGGTGAAGCAGTAGGTTATTTTGTGTCTTAAGCACAACTGGTTCAGAATCACTTTGCTCAGGGCAAAGTTAAAAATAAACTTCCTGAACCATGGATTGTTACCTTGTTCAGCTATCGAACACCGTCGTTTTGTGGAAGGCAGTCGTGCCAAACGTAATTTGCTTTAAAATTACATATTTCCAGTATTTTCTCTCTTCAGCTCCACCGGTTCATAATCGTTTTCCCAAGACAAAGTTACAAAATGTAACTTCCTTAACCAGCGATAATTGCTTTGTTTTGCTATCGCACTCCACAATATCGCAGGGGTCATGGAGCCCAACTTGCTCTGAAGTGTTTCTTCTCGCAATCTTTTCGGGAGGTCCTTTCAAGATTCGTAATTGGCGCTTCTTGCGCGAGTTTCACTCGGTAGCCACGTCTCTAATTTGAGTTCATTTTTCAGTGTTCGTTACGAACGCGGTTGCGAAATTAATCTAACTGTCCTAATTACTTGCACGGAGCAATTACAAAACGTTGTCTGCTGTCTTCCCTCCTTCCCTCTAATTGCTTCTCAGAGTGAGAGCCGTGGTAGAATTGGAGACTGATAACTCTTGAGCTCTGTGGTGCGGTATCGTGCTCGTCATTTTGTTGTACTTGCTGATAACAGATGAGTTCTGTGATGGAGTATTATGCTCACATTTGTTGTATTGGGCTGATAGCTGTTGTTCTGTTATATGGTTTCCAAACGCTAACAGCGGTTGTGCTCTGTTCTTAGCGATGCTAAACGAACAGAACGTGATTGTTCCCAGTGTTTCCCATGTAAATGTTCCATGATCTTCACCAGCCGATATCTTACGACTTAGAGCTAATCAAAAGTGAAAGGCATCTTTAATTTATTCGGCAAAATCAGTGCATCTCTTTCGCTTGCATGTTTTGAATTTCACTAAGTTTACTGAATTCATTTGATTCATGAAGTTTTTATTGTACAAGCCGTATTTCTTCGGAAGCAGCTTTCTGTAAGCTAAAGCGATCAGTCTTCATGGTAAATGTAGTATCAAGTTTGGTTTCAGTGATGCAAAAAAAAGTTTTTCTTGCGTAAATGTCAGTTTCTATATTGCTTAAGTTGAGCTGCGTTCCAATTGTAGCTTCTCCTGATGTCAGTGTTTCAGTAGCTATCTTTCACAGAAAGTAGCCCAGATCAGCAACGCCTCCTGGTGTCCTTATTTTAACCGACCATCAGTAACCGTTTAGTAGCGCGAATCATCAGCGACTCTTGGTGTCCTTATTTTAACCGACCATCAGTAACCGTTTAGTAGCGCGAATCATCAGCGACTCTTGGTGTCCATATTTTAACCGACCATCAGTAACCGTTTAGTAGC
>LQNS02278082.1:7310722-7321785 GCA_001587735.2 Parhyale hawaiensis | reverse complement strand
TTCTAAAAGTATTGGTGTTTTTGTGAATTGTTGCCTGTAGCCCAACGATTGAAGTAATGATGTTCGCCGCGTTTAGTTGCGTTTATTGGCTGCATTGTAGCTGTACGCAGTGAGATTATTATACAGAAAAACCTATTAGCTTGTTCTTGCCAACGCAAAGGAACAGTTTGCGCGAGGGCCATTGTTTGCTTCTTGACCTGGAAAAAAGTGCCATAACAGTGATAGGTGCCGTGGGAGTCAAGAGAAGTCAGTATGTGTTAATCTATTACCCATTTGATTATAGTTCTATTTTACAGCAGGATGACCCAAGTTTCATGACTTGTCAACGAATAGGTACTCTCCTAAATATATATATATATATACATTACTGCTGTTTAAAATTTGGCAAACTTAAGAATTCAGTCTTTCAATGGCCTGCACTAAAAATAAATGCAATATCACTACTAAAAAATTATTTCTATGTTGATTTAAAAATTGTTCGTCTACGTCATTTCTCTTAAAAAATCTTTATTCTTGATAATTAAAGGACACACAAAACATCAAGTTTCGACCTCCATGCATCACGTTTAATACGGTATTCTTGGAAGAAAACCACCCATATTTCCTGTACGTATGAGCTAGAAAAATTATAATTGCCAAAAATTTCAATTTTCGTCTCATTTGACCCTAGAACATATTTACCGAAGGTAATGTCTTCGTCTGTGTGACATTTGGCATGTGCAATTCTCAAGCCTTTAGATAGTCAGGCCTCAGTAATGGAGCCTAACTCGGTTCATATCGGGATACCTTGAGTGAACGGTTGCAGTGAATATCATCAACAATGTCATTGGCAGTGGCAAATCTGACGATTTCCGCCGTGCCATCTCCGACAACATCTACCCATCCCATTTTATTCCTGACATGACCTTCTACCGCATACTTCTTAATAATGGCTCTAGCAGTGGACCTTGGCAGTTGTATTTAATGTTACTAAGATCTTGTCCTAGCCTTACCTTGTCAGATGAGCGGCTGGGACACGTTTTCTTAAATCATTGCTGTGTTCCGTCGTCGTTGCCATAAGTCTTCGTAGTCGTTGCCATAAGCTGAAAATAAAGAACAATCAGAAAGTATAAATTCTGAAACTACAAAAAAAATGTACTTTGAAATATTAGCAATATTGCTAAGTAAGGAACCTAGAAGTTAGTTCGGTACAATGCATTTTCACTGAGGCGAAATACATTCTTCCATTTGGTAAACTATAATGCACTATGCCAAAAATTTGCCGTGGTCAAATCGATGTTTTCTTTCATAACTTATTTAATGTTTATTTTTTTTCGTTTATGATTGTTACATTGGATTTTTCACATCAAAATGCATATACGAATTTACATTTGGTTTCAAGTTTTATCTATTTCACGTGCATAGTTCAAAATGTGTTTAGGTGATCCGTGCCATGATAGTCAAGATCAGTGTAGTTTAAGAAGAGAACTTTGAAAGGTTGTAATTCTTTATTTTGCCTTATATAAATGCTCTCTATATCTAAATATATTCAGATGTATCTATATTGAAATATATCATGTATCATATGTATCCAATTTTTCCGCACAACGGTCAGCTACTTATTTCTAATTTCTTAGGCGAGTTTATGGTCTATGTGTAATTTTTCTTTTCTTTACAATGAGCAAAATAAGTTTATTCGTTTTCCAGGAGTTGAGTTGAAGCTGTTTTCTAGCCATTTTCAGTCTGTATTCAAAATGTTCCGGTTTTCCTTTTTTTTTCAGGTAATGCTTTTCAGATAGCCTTTTTCTATGACTTAGTTTTCTTTCTCTTTAAAAGTGATATACTATTTTAATTCTGTATAAACCATGAAGTGGAAAGATTCACTTGCCAATGCCCGTTTAGTAGTCGAACGGAAAATAAAAAAATCCGAAGGTGGCTGCAAAGATGATCAGTTTAGTAAAGTGAATCCTCCCCAACAAACACTATCTCGAAAACTGACANCATTCTGTATAAACCATGAAGTGGAAAGATTCACTTGCCAATGCCCGTTTAGTAGTCGAACGGAAAATAAAAAAATCCGAAGGTGGCTGCAAAGATGATCAGTTTAGTAAAGTGAATCCTCCCCAACAAACACTGTCTCGAAAACTGACAAAATCGCTCGAAAGTTTGGATGTGTGCCTCCCGACTCCTGCCGCCAGGAATTTTCTCAACAGCTACAACCAAAGACTCCACGTGGACGTCATCAGGAGACCTGATCTCACCAGTAAGACAATCGACGATTTGGGCGCCTCCGAAGACGACGACTTCCCCCGTAAACAAGACGATTCAGACGATGATGAGGGAGGCTTCGTCAACGGAGGTTACGTCGCCGATAGCGGCGACGAGCATGCCAAGAAATTGACGGCGGCGGTGAGCGGAAAACTTTTCGCTCCCTTGCCGTTGGGTTTGATTTCCAGCAGCCAAAACTGCGGCAAAATTGCCGAAGAAAAAAGTGCTTTTGGTGGTGACGTTAGCCGAAGTTCGGCGGGTTCGAGTAGTACGCCTGGTAATCATAATGACCGAAATTGCGTCCCGGCGGTTGTCGAAAGAAAGCCAGCAATAGACAACGACCGAAATTTTGTCCCAATAGCCTTGGAAAAAAGAACGGCTGGTGCTAATGACGGAAATTGTTTTCCAATCGTTTTGGACAGAAGAACTAGTGCTAATGGTGTAAATTCCACTCAAACTGTTCCGGAAATAAGAACAGCGAGTGGCAGTGGCCGAAATGGCGTTCCAACCGTTATGGAAAGAACAAGTGACAATAGCCGAACTTGCGTTAGAATCGGTATAGAAGAAAGGCCCAGTGACAAAGACCGAATTTCTGCTCCAGTTCAGGTTGGGACTTCACTAGTCAGCAGCGCGGTGCAAAGCCCTGCATTACCAGCTTCAAGTAAAGTATCTTATGATGCAGATGAATGTTGCGTCCCAGTGAATGATGAAAGACAAGTGTTTGGACGGGGCCGACGTTGGGGGGAAAGTTCCGGTGGTTTTAGCACTAATCGAATCGGCGTCCCGATACGAAGCACTGCTGGAGTAAACCACAGTGAGGGCAGCGTCGTCTCAATTTCGCATGTCAAACAACAGCTCACTCATACTCAAAACACTCCGACGTGTTTGTCGAACAAATGCGTTTCTTCTTCGTCATTTGCCCCAAGAAACGCAGTCGCCCTTGGCACTCACTGGCATAAAACGCTAGTTTCAAAGAATGAAACTTCAAACAGTCTTGCTCAAAACCCTCTGCCTCAGAGATGTTTACCTATTGACTGTGGCCAAAGGTGCTGCACTTCAGTCCAAGCAGTTAGCAGGCGAGCCCTGGTGAGAGGTTTTGGACCTCATGCATTTTTTGGGAGTCAAAAAGATGCAGGCTCAAGTTGCGTTTCAGTGTCAAATACACCTAATCGAGAATCATCGAAGAGTGATTCTGCTTCTGAAGTGGGTGCTGGAATACGACAATTTGAACCTGCGGTTGCTTCCAGTAACTTGCATCTTACTTCGGCAGCTGAAATTCAAAGCAGTGCTAACACCAGCCACCAGTTTGATGCTACAACAAGTCTTTCTGATAGTAACAGCGTGCGTAGTCCCAGTTTACCACCACAATGTGGGACCCAGTTAACTGCTCCTGAAGTAGCTGACAACTCGGCCCCTTCTGTGATCTCTGTTTCTTCCTCTTCTTGTTCTAAAGAAGATGCCGAAGGATTTGTCGTTGACGATGGTGACGCTCCTCCAAAAAAGATGGTCATGGTTGAGTTCTGCACGGTAAGTTTTTTAATATTAAAGCCTTTCTCTATTAACCTCCATAGATATTATTAGTTATTTTCAACATATACGGCTTCCTGCAACCGTTTGGTCACATTTCAACTAGAGTCCTCGTGGAAACCCACTGCCAGTAGCGTAGCACAAGCTTGCGGCAAGAGCGTGAGAGGCACTGAGCCCCTAACATCCATTGCTTGTGGGACACAGGTAAAGCTCCATACTGTTGCCTATGCAGCACCGCTAAATTTCGCTTTGCTGTGGCCGGTCGTAGCTATTTTTTCCTACCAAACGTGATGTGTCATTGGAATTCTTTAAGAGTTAAATAATCAAAGGCAGGACATTGTTTCTTCCTCCGATGACAGTTCATAGTTTTTCAAGAGCCTGTCCCAATACATCGGCAGTTTTTATGTTTTATTTTAAATTAGTTCACACATCAGTTATTTATTATATGGAAATAAGTATAATACTGTCGATTATTCGGGAATATAATGGCTTATATTATATAGGAATATAAATTTGTACAATATATGAGGATATAATGAAAACTTTTGCAACAGCCGAGTTCTACTATAGACATTTGGTAGTGCTTTTGGCCTTCATACTGCTGCGTAAATCAAAATTTAGCCCGTAACATAACACAATTTATTCGTTCTAAATTAACGATCGTCTATATGCAAATAGTTTATTATTGAAAGCATAACATGTTCCTTTCGAGTTTATCATAAAGTTCACGTTTTTTACGTTCATCACTGAAAGCCTGTGAACTCTACAATGTAGCTATAATATATAGCATTTGAACACAGGTTAACGCCATTGCTGATTATAATATACGACCCTCTCCCTTGCAGGCGAAGAGTGAAAGAGACAGCGACTTGGTGAACACCTAATGAAAATAAAAATTTAAATCGACCTATAAAGTTTGAAAGAACTTGAACCACCGGCTTGTTTGGAATAAATAATTCGTACTTTCATCCTATTAATGTCAATAACGCAATTTTTTAACAAATATTTCCCCTTTTTTATTCACTTTTTTGTGACCCTGCACTGTCCGAAATTCTCCTTGGAGCCAGCGCTCTTCCGCCCCGAATTTCACTAAATGACCAGAAAAGTTGCCGTAATTATTGTATTTTGTCCCGCCTGTGGCCATAATCTCCTGCACTGAGCTCTAACGCTTTGAAAATGCACCGCGTTGACAAAAAAGTTACGCCTAAAAATGTTACTTAGACTTTTCCGGGCTTTTGTTTTGTAAGGTCGTCTTGTAAAGAGCAACTTTGTGGCGATAGCTGCAACGTTTTGAAAATGCACTAAGGAAGACCAGAGTATTATATTTTGCAGAGCTTTTGTGCCAAACCCTTTCCGGGATTTTATTTTATAATATCCTCTTCTTAAGACCAAATAAGTAGTGCTATAGAGGTTGTAAAGTTACCCAGAGTACCAGGTGGTAAGATCAAAAATGGCGTAAATATTTATAATTTTGCCTAAACCTCTCCTCGATTTTTTCATAACGCGTCTGCTAATTAGAAAGTTGATCTTCAGAATATGTACTGTCCCATCCCAGTTTCTTCAATATGCGTTTGAGTACTGCAGTTACCTTAGAATGCAGAGCATAGCATATCAAGGCTCAGATATGCAACGCTACAGAATTTACGTTGGAAAATATCAACGATGCCGTTCTCCACTTTCATGAAACGCTTCTAATGATGTCTTCTGGCATCCCACATAATGTAACTTCTGAAATATTTCAAAGCTTGTTTTTCCCAAACCCTTTGTCTGAAGACACCAAAGAAGCAGCGTCCTGTTTCCTGCCCGGTAGAGAATCAGACCTGGCTCAGGGCGTAGAGTGTTCCTTTAATCAAATGCTAATTTGGAAGAAACTTCAAAGTTCGGCGATGCAAAAGGGGTTCATTTATTATTTTTCTTGGTACGAGTCCCTTGCCTCACAACTTGGGTTCTTTTTTCGAACTCTATTCTCTGTGATCTACGCCTTTGTTTGCCGCTGACGTTTGCACGCACTTGCGAGGGTTCTGATTTTTGGAGATACGTCACTGTGATCTCAGCCACTTGAAGTGCTAGTCTCTTCGTGATTTGAGTTCTAGAGTCATGTGGCTGTGATCTCAGCCAGTTGAAGTGCTAGGTACCTCGTAATTTTATTTCTTAAGATATGTCGCAGTGACTCTGTGATTTTATACTCCTCTCGAATGTCAGCTACCTTGTAATCTGATTTTCTAGGTATGTCGGGGTGATCTCATTCACGTCTTCAGTGTTCGCCACCTAGTGTAAGTTAACAGTGTGAAAACGTCACCTAACTGTGTTAATCGCTTTATGACAGGTAGTACCTAAAAATTCTGTTTATTTTTTTAAACTAATATCAATCTCACGTAAATGAATTGTGATGCCCCGAAAAACCACAAATAGGTACGTAAACTAAGAAAATTCCCCTTGAATTCTTGCGATATTTTAAAAGTTGTGACTTGTTCTGTACTTTGAACAAACTTTTAATGGCAATCGCTTAATTGTAGGTCTCTGAAAATGTACCTACATTTAGTGTAGTAAAACAGGGTTTCAGCACCATAATTACATTTAATTCGAGTACTGAGCCCTTCAATAAACAATATGAACAAACATAATGAATGAATTTAAGAGTTATACGTTAGAGAGGGAAGTTGCTTGTCGACATAACTTCCATTCTTTGAAATTACATTGAACCGACTTTTGTCTGCTGAAGAAGTCAGTCGGTGAACTTGAGATGATGTGGTGCCAGCACCTTCGGTAATTTCCAGCACAGGTTGTGTTTCGATATAAATTGGACTTCCTCTTCATAAACGTCCCTTTTCAAAACTGTCCAGAGCCGTTCAATAGGATTAACGTCAGGAAAGGGAAGTGGCCAACTCATGAGATGCTCTCCTCTGATGACATTTGGTTACTCTACGTGCCTAGTTGTGGTTTTTCAGGGCGCCATCTTTCACCTATGTGAGACTTACATTACTTTAGAAATTAACAAATCTTGGCCTGCAAAAATAAGCGATTTACATGGTTTATAATCTCAACCACCATTAAGCGTTAGATGCCTAGTGGCAATTTTATTTTGCGGCTAGTGCAGCTTTGACAAATGTGAAAAATTACAGATCTATCGCTATCGCATTCATTCTAGCCGAAGTGTGGGAGCTGTTAGCAGGCTGTAAATTTAGTTGTTATTACTGAAACTGTTGGCTGGTGCCGCCAGGCTAATTTGCTGACAGAATGAGAATGGATTGTTGCGCTGTTCCGTTGTCTTCCACGCATAATCTGCTGTCAGCACTGAGGCGTTCAGTTGAGGCCTTGTTCAGCGAGATTTTAGTGCAGCGTTTGAGAGGATCAGTCACATAGGTATTTTATCTGTAGAAAATAGGATCGTATCGTAATTTGACATAACGGCAACAGCTTATAGAGTGCCGAAGCGTTGGTCCCGGATGCTCCCTGGGAACGGGCCTGTGGGTCTGTCTACTGCCAGCTAGCTAATTTAATCGTATATGAAGTCGGGTGCTTGCAATTATCCCAGGTTTCATTTTTGAGCGTACACATGTAGTCTATTTTTTTAGTAAGTCCGTTAGTGTTGTTCGGGCCAATCTTCGGGGTTCTGCATTTCTATATGTTTTATTCTATTCACCGGAAATATCTCTTTCTTGTGAAGCACTATGTTCTGCTGCGCTGAAGATTCCAATTTCGTGACGGTGATTTCTATACTCGAGTTTGCGTAAAAGTGCGGCCCATTCCTTGAATCGGGACCTGTACGGCGTTCGGTGTCAGATGCCTCTGGTAGAGTACCTATGGCTTCTGCGCGAGGTCACTGCTGTGTTTGACGACAAGGAAGTTGTCCGTAAATGTTTTGTTTGCTTTCATATTGCCGCTGTTGGAGTATTGATCCCCTGTTTGGGCTTTTGCCTCTGCCAGTCATCTTTGTCTGCTGGACCGACTTTCCGGCTGAAGCAGTCAGTTGTGTGCTCGGGATGATTATCACTCGCAAGCAAGTGAGAGAGGTGATGCTCTCGTCCTGAAGACGACTTTCTACCCTAAAACTACCAGAATGAATTAAGCTATGATCACAATCTCTTGCAGCCGCTCAAATGGGTTGACCTTGCTGTGGCAGCAGCCAAAACTACTGACTCAGTGCCCTCAACCCCCTCCCCTTCGCGAGTGATAGTGTTATGCCACTAGGCTATATAGCTGGTCACTCTATCCCTTGAAAGGCTGTGGCGTGCCACTATTTTAGATAATACCGTGCTTCACCATTCTCTGATAATAATCTGCGCATGGGAGAAGCACACGGACTGCGGTTGAGGCCCATCCCTTCACAATATACGTACCTTGTTTTCGCCGACCCCCTCAGTTCGGTTGGTACTGTATTCTAAACGCCGACGTTGGTCGGCACAGACCACATGGCCGGGATCTGTGTTCTACCGTGTAGGACTGCGGGCATTTATCCCTTCCTGTACTGAGAGCATCTCTATATACCGCATCAAAGTTTTTATTATTAACACCAGCGCGTTGTTTCTTTGAAATTCTTTCCTTGGAAATTTGGACAGGATTAACAGCCCCTAAAATCAGCACTAGTTTATATTTTATTTACGCTTTGAGCTTAAGTGACTACTATAAAGTCTTCTGTTTGAGCTTCTATAAATAGGATTTCGGAAGTGCAGAACTTTTGTACCGAATTTTAAGTTAGCTATTATGAGTTTCTTTTTTTTTTTGGGGGGGGGGGGCGGACGCTCCTAGCGTTTCAAACGTCTTGATGGGCTTGCCAATCCATTGGCGCTTGGACGTTTTATACAATTTTTGAACATGTCCCTGTGATCTCATCTAATCTAATCTCATCTAATCTAATCTAATCTGAGTATTAGCGACCTCGTGGTACTTCCACTCGTGGATACATCACTCTGATCTCATCCGCCTTCAAGTGTTGGCGGCCTCGTAGTTGATTGATTATCGCCTGTAACTTTTCATTAGAGTACAATCTCACCAATAACCCCTGCAGGCGTTTTTTTTTAGAAAAAAGTTATTTTCGTTGCTGTTCGAAAGATCCCTAAGCTGGCTTTCGATGTCGGCAACTATGACACCACGTTTTGCACTCTACCAACTCGTCATTTTTTCTTTAGTAATACAGTAGATCCTCATTGGTGTATAAAACATGCAACGAAAAATTTATAACTCCCGCCGCCACTTCAGAGTTGTTTCAATCTATGCATGTGTAAATATCCCTGAGATAATGATTTCATAATCTTTTCGCCGACATTTTCTCTAACACTCCTTGCTTGATGTATGCAATGCTTTAGTACTGCTTATATTATCTCTCATCGTCTCCGGCACTGTAGAAGGTTAGCGGTCGTATCAGTGAAATTAACGTCTTTTTAGTAGGTATGAGATCCGTTTGTTTTGTGCTTGTCAAAGCTTACGTTTTACGAAGTACTTCCCTAACAGTACTTTTTGAGCCCCAAAAATAGGTTTCCTGTTTTAGCTTCTGAGGCTGGCCAATATTCTGCCCGTGTTTGAGGGGTAGTTAAAATGCAATTGCTTTCTCTCATTTGGAAGAAAATAAAAGTTCTTCTTTCGTAGCACGAAGCTATTTCTGTATATGCAGTATCTGTACGTAACCTTGAATACGTTCTTGTTGATGGGAAACCGTTGATTTTTTAATCGAATTCCTTCCATTTTTTTCTGAGAAATCATTACCATGTGCGTAATTTTTTATATTATACATATCTTTATTTAAGTTCATACTTATTGAAAAGATCCCTGACTTTCTTAGTATCTTCTTAGTTAATTTCATGAATTCGTCTATCAATAAAAAGCTTGGCTTCTTTCAGCCCCGCAACGGTAGAAATTAAACGCGTCTTGCGGTTTATTTTTCCCACATTTGTTTGCTTTTAGTTTAATTTTTTACACGAGGTATCTCTTGTTATCTTTTGTCTGAAATATTTTTTTTTCTAGTGTAGAATATAGTTTGTGAACATGTAGTAGGATGTGTAATATCTAAACATATTTTATTCCGGGATCAAGAGTATAGCACAACGCCTGTCGAGATTTAGAGTTATCTCTCCTTCTCTCCGCGGAGACTGTAATAGTCAATAAATTAGATAGGGAAAAGAAATCTATGTTGAAACGCAGTCGGAATGCTCAAGATACTATTCATTTTTTGCTATAATGGTTTCACATCAAAACTGTATTTACTTTCATCAACATTTTTTTAAACTCGAGCAACTGGAACTCATTAGAAGATTTTGAACAACGCCCTGCGCAGAACTAAAGTATCCTGGCTCAGCTCTAATTGAGAACAAATTTGTGCAATTAATAGTAAATAAATTAGTTAAGTTAGGAACCTCCGTAGCTGCTCTTCGTAAATTTAAATAATACCGGTAGCTACTTAGCAAAGTACCGGTACTTAGCAAGTACCTATCTACTCTGTGAGTACATACCTCCGCCAAGGAGGTAACATTTTGGATGGTTGTCTATTTGTTTATTTGTCTGTCACCAAGATAACTCAACAAGTTATGAGTGGATCTTCACGAAATGTGTAGGGATTGTTAGCCATGTTAGGAGGAACATATGATTGACTGCCTCTTTTTTCTTAGTACCATAACTCAAAATGTTATAGACGGAACTTTAGGAAACTTCCAGGAATCGCTAGAAATATTAAACGACGTATATGTATAAATTGTGGTGATGACCTGTTTGTCCGTTTAGCTAACAGTTCTCATAATGTTTGTTAGCGACATTACTCAAAAAGTTGTAAACGCATTTATATGTACATGAAATTTGTAGGAATTGTTAGAAATGTTGAAAGATACAATTTACCAAATTTTAGTGATGATCGGTTTGTCCGTTTGTATGTTTGCATAATGTTTGTCAAAACATACTCAAAAAGTTACGGACGCACTTTCAAGAAAATTGCAGAAGTTGTTAGAACCCCAAAAGCACAAGTGACCAAATTTTGGTGCTGATAAAGAGGAAATAATTTCAGAATCAATTTCAATGTTTCGTTAATCGTTACTTTGCTTTGCGGAGGTATGCGCTCTCAGAGTGCTCTAGTCCCAATATATTTTCCATTTTCACTGCTTGTAGACTAACCTGCAACATTCATCGTACGTGCATTAAATTGTGAAGCCCTCTGGATTCTATAAAATATTAGTTTCTACTAGACGACCCGTGACCCGTTGGGTCGTCATCACGATCGTCTTGTCTGCCTTTCGTACCCATTTTGCTTCCTTCTCACCAGTAACTCATACTGATCTTTCTTCCATCTGTTCTTCTTTCCCAAC
>LQNS02278082.1:7287236-7302521 GCA_001587735.2 Parhyale hawaiensis | reverse complement strand
TTTCCTTTCTTGTTAAAGAATGCCCTCGCTGTTCATCTGCTTCGCCAAGGAAAATGTTTGCCATAAGAATAACATGTTGTTCACTGAAGCGAAACACTCTTTTATATTCATGGCATGTAGTTCCAGAGGTTTTAACTCGATGAAACCTTTGCTGTAAATCAAACAGATCCATAGCTGACGTCAAAGTAAACTGTGAAATATACCGTAGTGTCGTCGTATAGTGTGGTATGTAGGACACTTCAGATTTTTGTAGTGCGCACTACGCTTTTTGGCACGATTCGCATACCAACCTGTAGTGTGGAGGTGGGCACTACAAACGAAGTGAGGCGGGGACCACTACACCTCGTAGTGTTCCATGGAGCACTACGGCTTGTAGTACGTAGTGCTACTTCGTAGTGCTAGTGCTCTATTTAGAATACGGGCAATTCTTTTTCCTATTGCTACAATTTTTTTTTTTGTTAGTGGTGGTGCTGGTGGTCATTTTTTGAGTTTTAAAATTGACAATTTTCATATTGCATTTTTTTTTCATTTCTTGATGTTGCGATATTTCTCTTGTTATGGCTATCATTTTTGTTGTGTTTGTTGTCGTGGCTTTGTTTACTACTGAGCAGAGAATGTATCTGAAAAGCAAGTAATTTTTTTCTCTATGGTAATACTTTTGTAGCAAATTTCTACTCTTTTTTATGCTGAAATAGACGGTCGACCAGGCACGTGCAATCCATCCTCGACAGTTGAGCCACGTTCTGCCCAAGGAACCGCCATGAGCTGTCAGTACAACGTTTTTGACCGTCGTTGCTGACGGCCGACTACCATACCTTAATGACAAAGGAGATTCATTTTGAATGTACGAATAGAACTCGAATGATTTGAAGGAGAAGAAGCAGTTTAGTGTTGAATACTTCTTTGCCTATGTTGAAGAAAATACAATTATATTTAGACTATGGTAATGTTTCTTCATATGCACTGTGTTTTTCGGGCTCGGCTTTTAGGGAATATTTGTTTAGGTTGGGTAGCATAGCTGTGAACTCTGCGACCGATGCAGAAGGTTACACGTACACTCCTTATGCTGAGTCACGACAAAAAGCACGAACTCGGAAAGGCTGTCATGTGCCACATAGGCTTACTTTGTCGTCATTTCGATAGACGGGTACACTGGCCATTGTAAAATTATCTCGAAAATAATTTAATTTCAAATTTTGATTTTGTGCAGTACGGCGGCTCCTTCCAAGTTCTCGGAGAAGACGATGAGGCTCGGTCCCGCTACATCAACATGAAGCTGCACGACTTGACTGTGAGTAAAATGCGTACATGCGCATAGTGTTCTCATGAGAAAATATGTGCTATCACTTTCAACGTTTCCCTTTCTGAAGTTAGAGCTTCACGGCGTGATATTGAGTAAGCTAGACATGCCTAACACTCATTAAGAATATACTCTCATTTTCAGCGTATCGTTTTCTAAAAATTCAACTTCATATAAACTATAAGTAATGAATGCGAGCTTAATATTCGCAAGCGGAGTATTACACCCTTTTCGATTTTTCACTTTTTGAGCATGAAGCTTTATTGACTGTGTGTATGGTACGCGTCGTTCACACTCTCGTGTGGAGTTTACTTCTCTTATCAAAGCTTCACGCATCAAAAATAGAGCTTCATGACTTTATTGTGAGTACTGAACATGTGTTTTACTCTCACGTTAGGCATTCAGTACCCGTATTCGAAGTTTCACTGTCTGAAAACGAAGCTCAATAGCCTCACTGTGAATAATGTACACCTTTATTTTCGTCGTACAGTAAAATGGCTTATATTTTTTTAGGGTTTTCTCGAAAAAAGTAATTACAGTTCACCACACAACTTGTGAGTAACGTACGTGCACTGTACTCTCTCTGGGAATGGCCTTCATTTTCATCGTTGCCAAGTAGCACTTGACTCTGTATGTGCTTTGAGTGCAACATTTCAAAGTGATAATTTTTATTACTGATATTTTTGCTCGAAAAATGTTGGGGCAATATCGAGATATCTCTCAGTGTTCCTCTGGCTCTGGTGGGGTGTGTTGCGTGCCACTCCAGGATTTCTCCTTTCCAGTCGATAATCAAGACGGGTTATTTTAGTCTTCAAAGTTGAAGGTAATGAAAGAGATGCTGATGAAAATATCGGCATTTTTTCTATTTTCGATAAGAAATACTATTTCTATTTCTAAAGCATTTCTAAATGATTGATGAAATTTTCCAGTTTTTTTGTGATATTTATGATGGTATGTGAAGAATATCGCGTGCTTTGCTTTTTTAATGGTGCATCATGTAATAAAATTATTTAAGCTGCATCATGGCGTTGACGAAGATAATGGACGATTTCAGAAGTACATACAAGAATTATTTAGGCAATCATCCAACCAGTTTAGGGTACATTCTATAAAATAATTTTCCGATTTCGCTGAGCTCCGTTTTTTTATTTTATTTTTTATTTTATTCATCTATTCCCTTTCTGCTCATATAATTTATGCGAGTCTTACTTAGTTTTTCTTGAACGTTATGTTTTAACCTTATTTGTAGCTTAGTTTAAAAAATTCCAGTGACTAGTGTTTATCTAATGAAGAGCAAATTTCACAAATTTACTGCACCGGTGAACTTTTGATCTTCCTGTTCCTACTGTTTTATTTTTTCTTTTTTGGCCACTTTTCTTCTTTATACCTGCTTTCCTGGTCTCATGGCCTGGTTCCTCGTTTTGCTTGGACAAAGCACAGGCCTCTTCTTTCTTCTTTTCTTTGGATCGCAGCTAATACTATGCCCAGGGAATCCTAAACTGGAAGAATGGCAATAATAACAATACTGATAATAGTGAAAATTATTATTATTGCTGCTATTATTGCTGTTACTATATTCGCTAATAAATGATTGTGATTGCTGTGGGTGTCACTGCTTTTGTGCAGTTCCTGCTGTGCAGAACCTTGCTGCTGAAATTAATCTGATACTAGACAATAGACGAGCTGAGTGGCCCATTTCCGTTAGTCGAGCAAAACCTCTGCTTCGGCTCCCTCTGAGCTATTGAAAATTAACCCTTCAACTCCTTGTCATGGGAATCCCATCATCTCTTCATGAAATCGCAGTCACTGTGTTAAATAATTTGCTTTCTCTAATATCTTTCAGTTTGAGGTTATATCCTCCACTCACCAAGCAGTTGTTCGACGGATATTTTCCGGTTTATGTTCATTACACACAGATGCACGTTACAGCATAAATTACACAAATCACTGCAACTGTATATCTGTGTAGCCACACAAGAGTTAAGAACATTTTGGAAACCCAAAAATGAAAATATTAGTACAATTGCACCATGTACTCCTTAAGGTGTTGAATTGAAAAGTACAATGTATAATTATGAGATTACCTTACCAAAAAATTTCTGTTTCAGGTTCACTAGTTGAAATAATAATAAAGTTTATTAATACTTCATGGAAGATACAAGGGAGCCCTAAAAATAATAAAGTACTCAAGTATTAAGCCCATTGGTAGCTCAAGAGCTATTTGGGCAACGCACAAAGCTATTAACTTTGGTGAGGTTCTTCGCTGATCCCTGTGAAGTGTTTCAGCACTCAGAATAAGACATGTGAATACCTACACACAGAAAGGGTTTTCCTCAATTGATAGTAAGTTAAATATTTGGTGCAATATCCCTAGAGTTTCCCCCGAACTCCATTTTGCCTGGCTCTTTACTTATTGCGAATAAAATATTCGCTATAATGCCACTAAAAGGAAACTCTATGTACGTTTAGCAGTCGATTTATTGTACATGGATCTTCGCTTATTCTAACGTACAAATTAGTCTTTAATTTGGCAAATATAAATGTATCTTATTCAGCTTTTTAAAGCAGTGCGTTTAACACTATTTGATTGCGTATGCCACCACTTTGTATACAACGGTTAATGTCCTTGAAGGTATTTTTTTTTAGTCAGTTAGCTCAATGTCCATAATTTTTTTTATGCATCAGAAACCGCGTAAGAAAAAGCGCTCTGCTTATTGCAATCTAAAACCGGAATCTTCACAGAAATCCACCGACTAGTGCATAAGAACACTGTCATGCAATTGGTCTCAGCACAGAGCAGATATGCCCCTGGGGCTCCGAGTGCGGACACACACACACTATACTGTCACCGAGACACCACCGCGTTCACTTCGCTGTAGTCAACGTTAGTGCTTTAAGTGATAGCTTCTGTAAATACTCGACATATTTACGAACAATGACGTTGGCTTCAATTGATAGTGTCAGTGCCGGAAAATATAAAATATGAACTATTTGGAGTCAATCCTGTTACGATAGGACTGAAATTCATGTTGGTAGCTGCAAGGTGCCGTACTCATCTAGCAATATCTGTTGACACCGACTGAACAAAAACGATTGAAATTATGTGGTATCAATAGATACCTTGCCAGAAAGGCAAAAAACTATAGATATGTAGGAACAGGCAGAACGAAAACTGACAATGCCTCTACAGATACCGTAAAAAAACAACCTATGAGTACATCAGAAGAAATAGAAAAAAAAATTGATAACGGTGTCTAGAGTTAAGTAGCTACCGTACCAAAACTACAAAATCTGCAAATATGCCAGATCAAAAACCATCTATAGATGCCGTCCGAATGTGCACGATTAATCAATCCTTAAATTGGCATATCATACGCTGTGATCCTCATACGGTCCCGCTGCCCACATCCATTACCACGCTCCAAATATTTCCCCGAGTATTTCCCGTATGATCCGCCGCCCTAAAATTGAAGTGCCAGTCTATCGTGATCCGAAGCCATTACCATGTCGTTCATCGAAGGTTTTCAATGATAATCTTCAGTGAGCCGAGATGATATTGCCTCGCTCGCCCCCAACAAAACCCTGGGATCCATTATTGCCTCGCCTAGCAGCAAGACGGGACAGAATGATCGGTACATTATTGAGGATTACGGGCAATGCCTTTGGCCCGCTTCCCGGATTTTCAGCTGTTCGAATAAGTGGGTAGCGAGCTTTGTTTTGAGTCCTCTGCTCGTATTTCATTTCGCTTAGATATGGTGCGCAGTGGAGGAACAGCATCGGTCATTTCCTGACTGCGGAGTTCAGTTGAGCTATTCGTCCAAATTCTTCAGCGGTCAGTAGGAAGAACAATATTGTGTGAGATATTGGATCCGCGTATCGTACTTCAACGCGCTCAGATTTGGTAGACTGTGGGTGAAGAACTTGGATCATATTCTGTACAACCATAATCTACTTGGGCTGTGACTTTCAACTGAGATCTTCATCTGAATTATCGTCCATAGAAAATTGCATATCGGATTATTCTAGATATTCTGATCGAACTTTGCTGCTCTCATATATTTAGCGAACAGTCGAAGTCCTCTGCTGGAATTGTGCAGAGCTCACTGCTGAGTGTAGCTGGTTGTGGATTGCTATTGTCATGCATATTCGCGTCTCAAGTGCTACCAGCTTTGCCAGCTGTGAAAAGACTTTGCTTAGAAGCTCTGTTTCGAATTATATTTAGCTATGCTAGTTTTGAAGTGCATGTGGACGCAGACCTTTACTAGGGTACTCAAATAGTCTTTTACATTTTATCCTGCCACTGAGATATGAGTTCGGACGAAGGCTCCTTTAGTAAATGGGAACTGAACTTTGTTTCTAGTCAAGTTCGTTTTCAGAATGCACGGATTTAGTGTGTAGCTTTGTTTTACATTTCCCTTGGAATAAGTGTGTTCATGATTATTCTCACTCGTTGAGTTAAAATATGCATTGTATGGAAAGAAAAGTTGAAACTATTAATTTGGGTGCTAAACAATTCTGGACATGACGAACGTCCCTGCATGTGACGGCTAGTTACCAACATTCCTTTTGAGGCCAGTTGGCTCTCAGGGTTCGCTTTCAAATTATGTTATTTTTTGCGAAATCGATATAATTGATAGAGATTAATTCGGAACCTCATAATTCCAAGAATTAGACCAACAGTATATGTATCCTCAATACCAAAATTCTCTTGGATTAGTTGAGCGCCACTAACAGCCAAATAATTCTGAATTCCTAACTCACTGTCATGTCGTTATGTATTTATCGAGCACCCTCTTCAGTAACGTTAATGATAATACTGTCGTTGTTGCCTCGAATATACTGTATATGGCTCATCAAGTGATGCGTGGGGAAGCAGAGTCGCCTTTAACTGCTACGGCCTAACGATCTCGCGGTAGAGACTATCACTGATGGCATCGTCCACTCCAGCTAACGCTGTTGGATGGTACTTCTGCCGCTGCACCAAACTTGTACTTCTCGTGCTTCATTGTCGGGACACTTTACGAGACATTAAGGATGACCTGGTAAAATTTGGAGTGAGTGTTTGCATAGTACTTATCTCATTGTTCACACTCCTATAGACTTAAGAACATATGAGCATTCTACTTATGAACATTCAATTTTAACATTCATCCTAAAACAGTTTCCGATAGGTTCAGACGATAATCTTTTGGTCACCAGAGTGCCTACCGCTCCGTGTCCGAATGTTTCGTTGCGACCTTGTAAAGAAAACTGTGTGTAACCCAAGAAATTTGTTAAAGTGTCAGCAGTGCAGTTTGCTTATCAACTGTCGCTTGTTTTTGAATATCTCATCATTCAAATTTGGATTGAAAGTTCCGCGCATATCTTCTGTTTAGACTGAACCAAGAGCGCATCTTGACGCTGAGCGCTACAGATCAGGAGACTCGTGTGAACTCGCCCTAATATTCAATTTCGTACTTTGCCGCTGCAGCCATATTTTTATAATCGTAATTTCCGTACGGTAAACTCTACTTCAAACTGAGAAGGTAACTGCAGCTGTGTATTTTTCCTTCCTTGTGCATGCCGCTTTATCTTTACCAATCTCTCTCACTGGGATTCAACTTGAAGAGGCAACAAAACTGCAGGCTTTCCTTGGGCTCCGAAACTTCAGTGTGCACTTNTCCGTACTGTAAATTCTACAGTAAACTGAGAAGGTAACTGCAGCTGTGTATTTTTCCTTCCTTGTGCATGCCGCTTTATCTTTACCAATCTCTCTCACTGGGATTCAACTTGAAGAGGCAACAAAACTGCAGGCTTTCCTTGGGCTTCGAAACTTCAGTGTGCACTTCAGCTGCAGGGAAGCCAGATTACATTGCGCCTGAAGCGCTCGTAGCCGAGCTTTAATTTGCAGGAGTGAGCTACCTGCCGAGCGTTAATCTCAGCCCACGAATCTTGTTCTACGCGTTGCAGCCAAGTGATATTCATGGAAGGAAGCATCTTAGTGATATTCATGGAAAGAAGCATCTTAGTGATATTCCTGGAAAGAATCGTCCTGGTGATGATATTAAATTTCTCGAAAGAAGCATCCTATTGATATTCATGGAGAGAAGCATCTTAGTGATATACCTGGAACGAAGCATCTTAGTGCTATTCGTGGAAAGAATCATCCTGGTGATGATATTCCTGGAAAAAAGTATCCTATTGATATTCCTGGAAAGAATATCATGTTGATATTCCTGGAAAGAAGCATCCTAGGGATATTCATGGAAAGAATCATCCTGATTATGATATTCCTGGAAGAAGCATCCTTGTTATATTCCTGGAAAGGTAGCATTCTAGTGATTTACCTGGATAAGAAAACGGTATTTCTACCGAAAGTTGCTGAAACTGTACAAATTTCTGACCCTACGTGTGCGTAATAAACACTCGCACTGTAACCGCGGATTCTCGTTGTATCTTCACAAAAAGTTTTATCTTCTTATACGTTGCAATGTTTGTGGACGAGCAAAGTTTTATACCACAGACCATTGGCATAATCTACACAGAAGGTCCAGCTTCCTTTGTGTTTCAAAATTATTCATTGGCCAGCTGCCTCGAATCTCGAAACACGGGAACGTTTTACGCTTTTGGAACAAAAGTTTCTGTGACCGTTTTTGTGAACATACGTCCTTGCGAATTTGAACGCACTCGACATTGAGAGAACTCGCTATTCGAAACTGTACAATTGGCTCTTGCTATAGCAGAATAACTGTACAGGCGCCTTAGACTTCAACTACATGTATACATTATATATTTATTTTTATTAGTGTGATATTAAGCAATCCGAAGATATGCCTGCGGCAACGTACCTTATCATAAAGGCAGGTGGAAGCGCGCTTGTATTTCGACTTTTATTTGCAACGGGATTTGAAACGTAGTGTGAATCTCTTGGAAAAGTTCTTAACTAAAAATTTTGTCCTCATAGTCACTGCTTGCTTCGCTGGCAAAACTATTGGATGTATTTTTTTTTCAGAAAAATCAATAACTTCTATAATTAAAAATAGTCCTGGAGTGGGATCATCCCGTGAGTTAGTAGAAGGTTAAAAGTCCCTAGTATTTTATGTTCATTTCATGTCAGTATTCAAAAGGTCTTTGCTCTCGCTCTAACCCGGCTCGACGTTGTTACACGACATCGCTGACAATGGCTTCAGACTTGCAGGGACTCGCCTTTGTTTGCGTGGCGTCAACTTCATATGACGCACAATGCCCAGAACTGAAGTAAAAGAAAAGGTTCATGTTTGGTTGCTAGTGTCGAATGTTCACGGCTTGGAAATTTCTACACTGTGAAGTTGCACTGCGTACTGCAGCTCAATTCTGGCTTCCATTTTCTGCATCGTTTTACTTTCAAATCGATTGCACTTACGTTTCGTTTAACTTATATGCATTTTATTGGGAAGGAGCTTATGTGCTACAGTAAACTTAACTGCTTTTGAATTGCCTCTCAGTTTTTTATACCGTAGTCAAGTTTCCGTTTTTTAAATTATATTGGAGGCTTTTTGAAAGAACATAAGTCATTGTAAAGAAAATTCTAGTTTGAAATTTGATTTCTTTACGTTAAACTTGTGCTCTGCTGATGAAGCTTCATCCGTTTTATTAACAAACTTTGTTTAATTAACTTTTAATATTTTAATTAAGCTTGTTATTTTGTTATACTTTGTTAATTTTCATTGAAAGTTGAATACTTACGTTCCTTGTTGTTCCTATTGTTTTTAGGTTTTTTTTTGTTTACATTTTTTCAGCTACGTTATTCAATCTTGTTTTTTTACGTCAGTTCTTATTTAAAGGTGAATAGCTGTAATAGTTTTGTTTACCCCTAAACTAGCAGCAGATTAATTACCTGACGAAACATTGTTCTTTGCCCACTGATAAAGCTGGTTTTAGTTTTCTCTCTTCACATATTCAAGTGCACTCATTGGCTGGCCCGTGACCATTGCAGCCTATTGGAAATCGCCGTCTCTGCCATCTTATTGGGAATGTCGGAGCAGCTGTTGTTGCTTTAGGGAAACCGCAACATCTATCGTTCGTGTTTTTAGGATCCACAAACTCAACCGTTGACGTTTCAGCCATCGAGCAACGTCTGGCAAATGATAACTTTTGTCCTGTGAATTTTAGGAAAACTGTGCCGTTTCCATTGCATTACAGGGAAATAGCAACGACCGTAGTTTCGATTTCTAGAAGACGGCCACGTCTGCGGTTTGGATTTGTCACCTCGTTTACACTCACCGTCTTTCGGAAGTTCCAAGATTTCCATGGCACGTTCCATCTCTCCTGTCCGTTTCCATCAACGCACCCTGGCCGAGGTCGTTTGTTAGAGCTTTTTTCTTTGTGTGGTTCGCGTGTTGACGATGTGTCCCCATGATCACCATTCATTACTGCCGCCACAATACGGGGCTCGTAGCAATGTAAATGTCCTCCCGACTGTGTCTCTTGTCGGTCTATAAAGCCGTCCTGGAGCCGGAACCTCGGCGCCTTTCCTTCTGCTGATGCCGTGCGGTTCTTTCTTTTGCTGAATAATCCACTAAAACTTTCCTTATTCATAGCAATAGCCGTTGTTTGAAATATCTGCCGTGAAGGACGTTGGATTGTATAAAGATACGTGTTGACTTCAAAGTTCAAGCAACTTTTAACAGCGACCCGCCCTTAAACTCACTGTCTGTTTTTTATTGGTAAGTCTGGGTCTAAGTATTGTCCAGTCCTTCCACCGGAGAGTTCAACTCACAAGAACTAAGTGTCTCAAAGATTGTATTATTGGTTAATCCATTCCTGCACTAACCATTACTATTCCTAGGAATAGCAATATTTGTAGTTTTTTGTAAGGTCCCCCGAATGGGCATAGAAAATAATAAACTTTATTAGGGACACATTGGACATGGTGCAAGATCCGAAGACACAGCTCAATACTAGGGTTACATTACATATATATATATATAGACATCAGATATTAGGTACTATAATTACAAATTACACTGCATTGTGGCCAAATTGTTCGGCCCCCATTTTGGTAAACCACTACGGTTCACCTTGACAAAGGTGCTATCAGATTTCTTTTATCCTGAGCTGGAGACTGAGAGCGCATTTTCTTGTGCTGACTTTGAGACAGTCAGTACGGTTACTTTATAGCAAATAACACACTTGCACTAGTTGACCTCGGCACATTCATTATAGGCTAGACGTAGGCGTCCAATAGACTTCTACTTAAAGTTCGAACAAAGCGAGTTGCAGTACGGAGGTTAGCAGTAGCTCCGAAACAGCTGGCATTTGACCTCTTCCGTGCAGTGACTAAACTCTCTGATTAGCTTGTTGCCCACTGCATGGAGCTTTCGCATGTTCTCTCTATAACCTGGTTATGATAAAAATCATTGATATACGACCCAGGTTAGAGAAGCTGTCCACATAAGTGAGATCGACTCCATTCAGTTGAGTGACTTTATCTGTGGGCTGCTTACCTTTCCTAACTGTAATGCACATTCAGACAGTTTTAAGAATATTACATTCAATACACAGTAGGTACGCGCATTAAATGGTTAACGTCGTGTTATTTTGTTGCACACGACGATGGATTTCATATATGGGAGACGCCTTTGTGGCAGTCTCTTAATCTCATCTGTAGTTTCTTTATGATCGCTATTGCAGGAGCAATCTACGTCCCCTCGCACCTTCGCTATTAGGTGGAGCTCGACATTAGGTGGTAATAACTTCTGAAAACCAAATACTCCGATACTTATTTCGTGTCGAACTTTATCTTTTTCTGTATGGTAGTTGTTCGAAGGTGCTCTCCATTTAAAGGTAAAGGTCGTACAGCCCAACTAATGATATACAGTATCTATATATATATATATATATATATATATATATTTGCCTTGCTATATGTTATGTTGTTCTTGTTCCGTTTTTCCCTAATTATCACTACTTGGCTGCGAAAACAGAGTTGTATAATTTATCATTCATGACTACTATTTTTCCTTCACTATATTATTCAATCCTTTGAACTCACTGTTTTCATGCCATCCCTAGTTTTAATTTCATTATATGCCGTGTCGTCTTTTATTATTTATATGCAGTATTCTCTTCTCAATTCAAGGCTCTACCCGTTCGCATTTCAGTCTATCTTGATATTCAAATTAATTCCTCTCGTTCTGTTATCAGTAGTGCTCTCATCTCTTACTGTTGTGCTTGCCCCTCTATTTCTCTTATCTTTGCTCTGCTAGATATGATGGATGGTCGGTATACTGTGTTCTTGGCCTCATTAGGAAAGAGCATGGAAGACGGTTGCTTCTGTGCAGTCTTGCCTGCCTTATGTGTTCCTCATATGTTACGTGGGAACTCGTGCACGGTACCAAATCTTCTCTCTGCAGTGATTATTTTATACAACGCGGCGTAGACTTGTTTATCGATACCAGTTCAAGGTAGTACTATGCATATACAGTGGCGTTACTGTGTACATATATAAGCTATATCAATACAGTATATATTATACTCTGTTATAGTTTGTTATAGTTATCGACATTTGTCTTGTCTTTTGCGAATTATGCTGCATTGGCGCCCTCAGGGGCATATTCTGGTGGGCCCTTTCCTTACCACAATATGTTTGGGCTTCACGCACCCAAGGGCCCCGAGTGCCTTCTCCGCAGAGGATGTAGCATCTGGTCGCAGTTCCTGCTGAGAAGGTTAGTTTTGTAGAGTTAGGTACGTTCTCTATATTTCCTTTCTGACCCGCGAGGTGGGCCGCCGATCGAGGTGGCCGACTTTTTCTGCGGGGCTCTTACCTTCGCCTGTGCGGAGGGCCATAGAAGGGGCCATACACACGGGCGCTTTTTTCTTCTGTCTTCTTCTCTTTTCGTCTTTCATCTCTTGCCACCTGAGTACAACGTTGTGGTTCCGGCTGTAAATCGAGTAAATTAACTTAGATCGCTATTGATTGTCTTAGTTTCAGAAATAGCGGGACAACACCAATATAATAATAATATACTACATTGGCGGATTGACATTGTAGTTTATTGCTCTATAGCTACATGAAGTGGTGTGCGTTATGGTTCATATATATTATACAAACGTTTGCGTTATTGCTAAGGGGCGTTAACTTGTGAAATATATTAGATAGTCACTACAATCTTATCAAACTTACGTATTTTCGTATTTATCGTCTCCGTGCTTCCGGTCTCTTGCTTTCTGGCATGTGTTGCCTGTATGCGTACAAAACCTATCGCATTTTGTTCTCTCCTTTGCACATTTCCCTCGTGTGTATACTTGCGTAATACAGAATATATCTTTGTTCTATATTTTCGCTCTGTTTTCTTCAAATAAAAGTGATTGTTGCGGCGTCTTCTTCGAGTACATACTACCACTTGCTTCATTTAGTGCGGAAAATGCTGCTGCAAAACCGTGGTTCGCTATTCTATTCTTGCAGTAGCAGTCTCGTTGAAACACGTGTAGCAGAAGCGACTGCTTGCTTATCTTTGCTACAGACTGCCTTCGTTTTACTTGATGTAGCTGTCGCAGCAAGAGTATTTCTCACGATCACCCTCATGTACTTTTGTGAACACCCGGTAGAACAGCAACTGCTCAGTTGTCTTTCTTATACGCTATCTAATTTCATACTTTAAACCTTTTCAGACACGAATATATTGGCAAATTGAAGCAGCATTGCGGAACACTCTTAATCCAATAACACCGTACAGTATATAAATTTTCTTTGACGCTTCAACAATGCTATTCCTACGAGAAGCCAGTTTCTTCTTGGAAATTTTTTAGCATGAACAGCAGTGTCTGCTCGATGCCCGCCGCCATCCACCACCCACTTTAAGAGCCCATGCTGTAAAATGAAAAAAAAAAATTACTTGAAAATATCACCGGCGAGACTCCGCGGCGCCCTTGTCCTCTCCACTCTATGGCGATAGCAATTTGCTGTTCCACTTAACTAGAGTGCCGGCCTCTCTCTCTGATGAAATTTACTTGCTTATAACTAACCTTAATAAACTAATATCGATTCGCGGCGCTGCAGCTTGAGCTAAGTCTTGCATACCAATTGGTTCTAGCACTAAAAAAAAATAACTAGGCAACAGTTTACTCGGTTTCATCCCCAACATACTGCTATCGATTCACATTGTTTCTATTCGAGCTTAATTCAGCGTACAAACTGTAGCATGCACAATAGTAACTCTGCAGCAGCACGGGGGTTAAGGTTGCTGCCTTTCTCGTTATCACGAATTTGGACGTTCTTTCCCAAGCTAGAGAGGAAACTCTTGGTCCTTGACAATACAGTCAGCATTTCTGTTACTGATGGTTTGCTGGGAAGAGAGGAGGTATTGACTTTACGGTTGGAGGGGGGCACAGTTAAAATGCAAGCCTTCCGCCAATGGCGCCATAGCTCAAACAATCTGCAGTCATCTTCGACGGATATATCTTTGGCCCCTTACGAGATCATCTGCAGCACGAACCAGTGCATGCGGTTTTCGTAAGCGGGTTGTGCAGTCAAGGGATTTTACCTTTTCGGTGTATTACTGTTCGTAATTGTAAGTTGGCAGATGGGTAAGTTCCTAAAGTTTAACAAAGTTACTCACCTTTTAGTTTTTTCAAAGCAACCTTAGTTTCATATCACATCCGAAATTTGTTTGAAATCCATGATACATGTTATCGGTTTAGTCCTGGTTGAAGATATGCTCATTTATTTCTTTTTTCGTAGCAGCGGACCTTACGTGCTGCACGGTTGTGCTGAGGGTCCCGGGAACGATCCCCACTCTAGGTGAGCGATCTCTGTGCAAGGCGCTCGGCGCACTAAGTCAGCAAATATGCTTGGTGCGTTTACCTATCGTATGGTACTTACTTGGGGTAGGGGGGGGAGGCTCGGGCCGTTGAACCTTCCGCTAAATGCGCCATAGTTCTTAACCAGCCGTGGCCGGCTGCAGCTATACTTACTCCTCTGGGGCCGATTGACTTATATCTGCCGGACAAACCACTGCGTGTGGGATTCCCAGTGGAGGGTGCTGTCACTGTTGACTGTACCTTTGCCTTTTATACTTCGCTTAGTTGTGTTGAGCTGCTGACATCATTCTGAATACTTTGGAGAAGTTGTGATATGTAGAGATAGCTCGTACTTTCTTACTCTTGCTTATCGCTTGCCTCATTTAAAAAAAATTACTCTGCTTTTCATTTCGCTGACAAAAATCAACAGTTGTTCCATACGTTAGTATGAAATCCGCTCTCCTGCGGTGTTTGTGGTTGTTCTCTGGGAAACTTTTGGTTTGACTTTACAGCGAGTATTTGCATGTGTTTCTCCTCAATCAGTCTCCGTGGATGTTTGATTAAAAGACCATCGATCAGCACTCGAAACTGCCATCGCTTTTTTTACATTTTCTATCGCATCCCCTTATTTTTCTTTCGCCATCGGTTTATCCCTTTGGATGGAAATTCGTTAAAATTGTTATCAATGCGTCTTTAGAAAGACCCCTGACACTCTGCTTTTCCTCCATTATTCAAATTTCTAGCATTTTCCTTTCACTCTGGCAATCCAGCCTATTCTGCCGTTAATGCCGGTGTAAGGATGAGTTGGTTTTTCTTACGCCGTTAATCTGTTCTAATGGAAATTCGATAAAAATTACCTTCGGTATGCATTGGAAAATGCCGCTGGACAGCAACGTTCGAATACGTTTCCTAATTTTCTCCTTTCTCGCTGGTGAACTATTTTTTCTCTACAGAGCTGCCATTGTAAAGGTGAGTTACCTCTCATTATATATCCTAGTTTAAGGTCAAGAGAAAATACCTTCAGTACACAAAACTACGCAATTAAGCTGTTATACGCGCTGCTTCTCAGCAGCGGCGGTGGCTCCATTACCGGCATTGGCTTCTCTCTACCATTTAGTTTGGGTGTCCCATTTGCTTTAGGTGGGCCAATAAAGTAGTTGCTATGGGCCATGTCCCACCTCTGGAGACGCCGCCAGTACGTTTACTGTCCCCGGAATGGCCTTCTG
>LQNS02278082.1:7271734-7283213 GCA_001587735.2 Parhyale hawaiensis | reverse complement strand
CCCATGTCATTGATCATGATGAGGAAGAGAACAGGTCCCAGCACAGTGCCTTGTGGAACTCCACTGAGTACCGGCTGTCTGGATGAAACTTTGTTATTGACAATTACGCTCTGCGTACAATAGGTAGGTACAATAAAGGGCAAAAAATAGGCCAGGTTGCAGATGATGGCAACTCTATATTTCAGTGCTCTTCTTGCTTTGCCAATGTTGAAATCGAAGCCCTGGTAAATATCTGGCGTTTCTCTTTGCTCTCTCATGCATCCTGATTCGTATTTTCTTCCCACAGATAATTTTGTTGCATCACTTATTCTTCCAACTTTCATTTCATTAGTCGACAAAACAGCTTTTTGTCAAGCGAAAAGATTTCGACGCATGTAATATCCTGTATACTTAATACCGAGTCGAAATTAATATTTTGAGTGATGATTGACTAACCTCAAAAGCAATTAATCTGTCTCATGTATGGTTGAGAAAGAAAAGAAGCGTTTCGTTTTTCAGCAGGTGTAAAGATAAGACCGCTTATCTCTTACGTTCCTTAAAGTGGGTAGTTGTATTAACGGAATCGTGGCAGTGAAAAAATAGCAGCAGGAAGTCTTCACCGTCATTTTTACCGGCCGGATACACTAGTAGAAGTATCAATATGTGCATGATCTTGTAAACAAATGCATCAATATGTAAATTAATGCATTCCACTAAATAACAATAGAATAGTTTTATTGAATCCATGCTTGTTTGGCAATCCTGGTGTGATGTATTAGATAGGAAAAAAGTCCCCTTCTGAAAAACAAGAGGCCGTTGTATTACAAAATTTTGAAAGTCGAGAGAGTGAAGATGATTACAGTGCCTCTGTGTGGTAGCATAGGTGCTAGATGGCACTTCCAGTTCATGATGCGGAAAAATTAAATAAATCAATTGAGAAAAAGCTTAACATATTCCTGTTTACTTAAGCTCAAAAGAAAAGAACAAAGGAATTGTGGGGCTCTATTGATGTAATCATTCCTAGCCGTCATTTCACGATGGCGCGGGCCATTAGCATATAAATAAAAGTGTTAATGCATTCGCAGTAGTTTTTATTATAGTGCTGTGGTGTTGGTGAACATGCCAGGTGCTCAAGGAATTATTATTTTCGCCGAGCTCCCGGTCCTCGACTTCAGGCGATGTTGGCCCAAGTTTGTGTCTCTTTTATGCCTCCCTCGCCTGTTACTGCTGCCTGCATTGGCCAATATACAGTAAAAATTGCACGTCTCCGTGTGATGGTCTTCACTTGATGACCTGATACGGTACGGCTGCCTCTTGCTTTCACTTTTTCCGTCTTTTTCATCTTGGATACAGGCATTCTTAGAATGATACCAATCATTCTGTGTGACATTTTATTTTATACTTAGACTCGCGTAGGTATGCCGTGGCCACAATAGTATGCAGTAGTACACCCAACTTACGAGCGGACCTACAGCTAGCCGATATGCCGGCGGAGAGCATCTAAGTTGAGCGGCGTGCGACTTCAACATCCGCTGATATGTTGAGCGCGTGGTTGCATAATGTCGATGCCACTCGCTATCCAAAAGAACGAGTATCCGAGTTTTGCGCGCGCAATCGACGTCTAAAAACCTGCACACTCCCGCTTTTGCGCAAAATTCTGTGATGGAGCATGCAGCCCTTTTGCGCTCGATTCACTGGTCAACGCGCGAAATTCTGTAAACAAACCGTCACCAGCAGAAAGCAAAGAGCTACTGCCATAGATAGCGGTTGGCATTTTCAGCGCATATTCTCCATCTTTTATTCAGTGTTATTTATTTAGACTATTTATATTGTACTGCGTTTAAATTACACTCTTTGCTTCCTGGCCACCACAGACATCTGTCAGAGGGTAGGGTGGGTGTTCAGTTCGCTTTCGGAGCCGCAATGGTTTATTCTTTTCAAGATATTCTATCATATAATTGTACTTAGCATTACTTTTGAAGGCATTTGATAGCGTCTATTGTACTATTCTGCTTGTCAGAAGTATTTTTATCATAGTGTTCAGTCCGTAGCCATGACAACGTCATTTGGATGAACGGATCTCGAAGTTTTTTGATCAACGAACCATTCTCACGTGTGAATAGAGAGGTGCTTTTTTACGCAAAAATTTTGCACGCTTGCGAGAGTTTCCTCAGCTTTTGGCTAGCGTGTGTCATCGCCATAATTCGGCCCAGGCATGAGAAACACGCTCCGAGTTATTGTTGTTCTTACGTCAGTAATTGCGAGTTAACTGCCTTGTATCAGCCACGGAGGACGTTTCAAATTCAATGTTATTCCTCATGCTCTCCAGCGGTCCTTTACTGTCAAGATATTTCAAGAAATGCTAGTTTATTATTTGCTCTATCGATCATTTACTGCCAAGATACTACAAGCAATGCTAGCTTTTCGTTTTTTCTAGCGATCATTTACTGCCAAAATATTTCAAGCAATGCTAGCTATTCATTTTTCCAGCGATCATTTACTGCCAAAATATTTTAAGCAATGCTAGCTTTTCGTTTTCTCCAGAGATAATTTACTGCCAAGAGATTTCAACAAATGCTAGTTTATTGTTTGCTCTATCGATTATTTACTGCCAAGATATTTCAAGCAATGCTATTTTTCTGTTATATCCAGTGATCATTTACTGCCGGAACGTTTCAACAATGATAGTCCTCTGTCTTCTCCAGCGGTCATTTACTACCAAAATTGAACCCCAGCAAAAATTAAACTCAGGAAACATTTGCCTGTCTTCGCATGCGCTCATCCAACTGAGATTTATGCATTCTACAGGAATTTGTACCTGAAAAATCGTGAAAGGAAACACCATAAAGGTTAATAATCACATTGTGTTGTTAGACACTCGGTAAGTACTGGACGTACTTTCGAAACACAAGATCCAACCAGAAGAAGCGGTGTGGCAGGTGCAACGGATTATTCAAATAGCTTCACCGTGTGGGGTGCAAGACTTTTCAACATAATACCACGTTATATTCGAAACGCCTCTAGCCCTGAAGCTGTGAAGTTTGAAAACTTACGTATAGTAAAAAATGCCATAAAAACCCTGTGTTAGTGATTATGTGCACTATGGAAATAACTTGCTCCTGAACTTCCCGCCGGTCACGGTGTTGAGCTGCGGTAAGTATTCACGTGGAGAGTGGCGTGCATAACAACACTCGGCTTTTTTCCGGAAATTACCTTAGGTATGAGAATTTAGACTTTGATTTTGTCAGTATGGGCTAATTTTTACCTGTATTCGACAGGGGACACAATCTTGTGACGTATCGTGCATTGGTATTTGTGCCATTTAGTTCACCAAACGTACTCTTTGGGATAACCTATGAGCGCTCATTAGTCTCAGGTAATGTTGCAATACATCTTTCTTTCCATGCTTACACTGCTGCCTACTTTGTTGTCTTGCGTCCCATACGCACTTTGTTTAGTTAGTTGATGTTCAGTCCTGTTCTAAATGGGCGTTTTCCAAAATGTTCGTGGCATGTTCAACGTTCCCTGTCCTTCCTCTTTTACTGTTTATCGACTGATGCTTGACGCTTCTGTTCAATTCAAACAATAGTTGTGCAAATTATTATGCAACTGTTGGCTGAAGTACTTACTTCAGCGAAGTCTCCGCCTTCTTCATTTCTTCTATTGGTTCTGCTCTCAAAATTATCTCTCTTTTCCCACTGCCTTTTTCTTTCTTCTTTCTCCTCAGGCTCTGCAATATAACTTGAAGAAAAGATATTCGCACTGAAAGGAAGCACATTATATAGTAACTACATTACCACTAAGATGTACTTCAGACGTCCGCAGTGCTTTGATTGAAGGAATTAAAAGAATAATAATTAATTTAAAAATTAATTACCTATTGATGGTGTGCAAACTTTAGTTTGAACGTGTTGGAAGACTTACAAGCTTGGGTACGATGACTCAGTTACTGTCAAGAATTACGCATTAACGATACACGTAAGTTCCAACTCGTGGTCTGTTTGAAAGAAGCCTTGAAGGCGGCTTAGAATGAAATAGTTGCTGTCAAAAATTACTCCTTGATGCACAGCCTATTAGTCTTGATGTGGTAGACTTTTTTTCTTCATGGGTGTGTGCCAAGATGATTCAGCCACTGTCTGGGTTAATCGCTTGTTAAAGGGGGCACTCTCTTTCAGGCCGCATTTTATATATGCCTTTGTGAAGGTCACGTCTAACTTTCACCACCAGAGGGCGTGTTCGCATGCAGTGACCGGCGAAACTGCCAGCAGCACGCACCGACCTGCCTGCCGGTGCTGCTAATTTGCTAATGTCACTTACTGGCAGCGGCTCCTAATAATAATATGTGACGCTTCAAAAATATCTGCACTATTATTCTTCTTGATCCGTCAGCACCTAGCGCTTTTAGTATTAGATGAGGTAAAAGTAAAAATGTACAATGCAATAAAGACTAATGTTTATTATCTGCTTATTTATTTGTTTGTTGGTGTTTCTATTTTCTTTCGCGCTTGAAGAAAACAAACGGACAAAAATTAGGCCAGGTTGCAGACGATGACAAAAGCACACGGCAACGTAAAAGTTGAATGTATTTCTTACATTGCCAACGTTGAAACCGAAGCACTGAAGATATCTGAAACGTTCCTGAACAGTGGCATTCATCCTGATTCTTAGGTTGTTCCCGCAGATGATTTTCTCACATTATTTATTCTTCCACTTTGATTTCTTTCGTCGAAGAAACACCTTTTCCCTGAGCAAAAAAAAAAAAAATCGACCAACGTAGTACCATGGCGTTTTCATGATACAGAGTCGAAATTACTATAAATGATGATTAACTGCCTGTGAAAGGCCAATAATTTTTTCATGTCAGAGAAATTAAGGAAGGGTTTCGCTGTTCTGCAGGTCCCAGGCTCGTCTGTTATGTTCCTTGCTTGGAGAAAATATAACTTGAACGAATCTGTGCCTCATTTCCTGCAGGCTTCTGCCTCGTGAAATGAATGTAACCCGCAACCCCCAGTTCTCCTACTTCAGTAGCCAACATGAGTTACCTGACTCAGTGATGGCCAGTTTTTCGCTGCAGTTAAATGGGCTCAAGGCGTTTTAAAAGAAGGAAGTACCAGCAGAACCTAAGATTCTTGTCGAGGCTGAAGACTGGTTGACTTTCTGATTGGCTGCACGAATGGCTGGGAGCCTGTGATTGGTGGGAAGCGTTGGCTGGGAGCATGTGATTAGTGGGAAATGAGTCGCCATCGGCAGATGAAACAAAAAATTTCTGTCAGTATTGCGAAATGTGACTGGGCTCCCTCCTTCTATTAAACCTCCTTGAATGGGCTGCACCACATGAACAACTTCTTGGAGCACAAGCTGGCTCACGGCTCGAGGCTTGCGGAACCTGTTGGCAACCAATTAGCATTGAAGACGGAACGGAAACTTGAGGCGGCTTGTAAACTGGGTACCGACTGCTTTGGTCGTGAAGGCTAAAAAGAAATGAATATCTTAATTTAGTACGCGTAAACAATATGTGCACCTAATGCCGGGGCCACGCTAGGCATTTACACAGACAACTTGATGCAAGGATGCGAGACTCGGATGTCATTGATGCCACGGTATCTATACTATCGATTTTAAATATATATCGAAACGGCCCGCGAGCTGCTCATCTCGGAGTAGGTATAGGAGGCAACGACATAAAACGTCGGCAGTGGGACGAAAAATATGTTCGCGTTGGCTTTCTCATGGCAGCCTTCTGCAGCGGCGTCCTGATGAGTTCGGTTCTCGAAGTCACTTTAATGAGACTAAATTGCTTGGCCTGCACCCGTTCAGCAACCATTTGAGCAAGCATGAGTATGTTGGCGGCACCTGCTAACAAACAATTATCGTTCAGGAATCGGAAAGGAATGAATATTTATGGAGCGTTGTAACCTCCAGTGCACTGAGCACTGAAAATCTGGAGATTTTCTTGGGTGGACGGTCTTTGCAGCCAAGAAGATTCTAATAGGGAGAGACGCACCCTCTCTATTCATCCTAAGGGAACGTTTCGAGTACACTTTCCCCTTCAACTAGCTGAGTGGCACATCCAATCGGAGAGTGGCGTTGCCCTACGCAGCCTATATAGGAAGGAGTCCTGAGCTCAAATTTTTATAGCCATTAACCATCGACGAAATTCTGAGCGGATGGAAGTATGTTAAGGAAACTTGTATCCTGTTAACCATCTTATGATGAAAATAACCGAGTGAGCAGTGGGATATAAATCTTCAGACACGATTTTTTTGCAAAAATATTGAAGAACTGCCTGTCTGTATCTTCCTTATTAATTATATGTGCTGACCACTGCCTTCATCCCACTGCATGGCAGTTCAGCCACTTCAAGGACTCCAAACGCCAGCTTCGATCACTGACAAAGCCATATGTTTAGTCGCCCAGAGAGTGCTTGGGCTTGCTCCTCCCATTAGAAGCTCCTTGTTTGCAGCTAATGCAAATAAAGAAAAGCATGATTCTACTGCTTCATAACTAACTGAAATCTCAGCTTGCATCTACGCCAACCATTCCAGCCAGCCAGAAACCAGCGTGCAAGCCAGCCAGTTGCCAGCCAGCTCGTAACATGAAGTGGCCCGCAGGCTGCCGTGCAGTATTTGGGTTATGTCGTCTCCCTCTATACTTGCTCCGAGCTGCTCATCGTAGCAACCAGTTGGGCGTAGAAATGCATACGTGGCCCCGGCATAAGACTGTTAAAAAACAGTGAGCTTGATGTTGCCCCCTCCCCTAACCGCTGACGTCACCAGCCTGATGGTACGGAAATTATACCACAGTTTATTTACTACAGATAGTTATGTCAGGCAATAAAGTGGCAGCAGTGGCAGCAGAATGACGTCACAGTCGTGACGTCACAAAAATGTATCAGCCAATAGCATCACTCCTTTTGCAGCGGGGCATCCTGGATAATTTCCAATATGGCGTCGTGTGTGCGAGAGGTTAAGTGTGTGTCGCGATTGTTTATTGCCTAAACGTTGGTAAAATTGTTCAGTTGCAATTTATTGTGCTTTTCACGTGTGTATAGCATTCTACTTTATAACTTTTTGAAATGGAGAGTTTTCTTGGTGAACGAAAATCGTCTAATTTTATCTTTTGATACTCATGCGAATTATTCTATTCCGCGCAAAGCATTCGCTTCAACTTTGGCAAACATTTTGAGATGATTTTCTCAGTTCTTTTTATGGCGCTGAAAATCAAGATGCAATACAATACATACATCAAATCTATGATCTATTATTTTCCTTTACTTATGCAATTAAGTGTATGGCCAGTATGGGTAGTTCCAATTTGAGGTAACAAGTTGTAAACAATTGGCGGGAAAGCCTTTCTGGTATAGCTATAAGGAGCCGCCGCTCGCCGCCTCATTTGTTTACACCAGCAGAGTGACGTGACAGGCGCTCATTGGCTGAAATTGACGCCAGTCACTGCGGTCGCTGATTGGCTGAGATGGTTTCACGGCGGGTCGCTGATTGGCTGAGATTGGGCGAAATTGTGTTCCCTAAGGGCTGACTCAACTATCTGTAGTAAATGAACTGTGAATTCCACGCGCTGATTAGAGTGGGAATTAGCGGCCGTGCGTGCTCCAGTATATATTTACTTCAAGGTTCCTTTAAGTTGGCATTTTTATTAATGAGAAATATCACGAATTCTTCACCGTCATTTTGACGGCTAGGTACACTAGTCTGTATAATTATTCTGCTTATTATTCCCACCATTCGTCTGTACGTTTCGCTTTCAGTATTACTTAGGTAGTAGAACAGGGATCCTTGATACGACCTGAGGAGGGAACAATATGAGTAGGCGTTAAGTTCAAATTTAAGCTGCTGCTGCTGCAACTACTACCACTAGTACTACTACTTGCAAGTGATAGGTACAAGATGCAGCGTCTGCTAGGAGCATATTTTCACACATTCGTGTGCATGACACGGGTCCGAGGGCATAATTTCAGAACATTGATTATGTTCTGTGGAATTCCCACCAGTTCCAGCTATAGTCAAACCAACGTAAACAGTCCTTTAGGGGCGGGGCTGAATTGAACACAGAAGTGCTAAATCCTTTCGCTGGTTTGACTATAGTAGTATATTAATAATACAGTCTCGGGTATAAACAGGTCGATAATTCATATGCGCCACCTGATGATGACCATAAGATACTTAAGATTAGTTAGATTGCTCGCAGTAGACGACCCAGCAGGCCCATTTCTAATGAGCAACCGGAATTCACGCTTCGGCCCTCCATGAGCTATTGCCATTATATTAAAATCAATCTGACATTTGAAGATGAAAAGAATAAACTCAGCCAAGAAGTTGTTCGAGCAGGTATGTTTAATTGGTGCCGATACGCTGAGCTTAGAGACGTTAAGTTAGTTGGGGCATGAAAGAGAATGGATTACGGTGGCCTCTGAAGTTTTAACTATTAAAAAGTTTGCCACTCCTGGAGGAGGAGTTTGTAGCTGTGGAGGGTGCTGCTTACAATTATGTCCAGACGATTTTTAAACGCATTGATTGCGTCTGCACTACGATTTCGGAGGGTAGTCTATTCCAAATGTTCACTATGAAGTACGAGAAAAATTGCTGGCTTAGAGTAGTTCTTCGATCTTTATGTTTGTGTTTTGGGCTGTTGTTTCGTAGGCGACTATCATCGTCTCTGTCAAAAAATCCTGTTATAGATACGTCGCTGGGAGCCAATCGAGTACTTGAATGTTTCTATTAGTTGATCCCTGAGTCGTCTTTGCTCGAAAGACATCAGTCCGGCTTCCTGTAGGCGACACTCTTGTGGCTGTTTCACAGCTGAGGTATCAATTTCGTAGATCAGCGTTGGATTCGTTCCATGTTATCGATATCGCCGTATTTATGTGGTGACTGGAATTGAACGGAAAATTTTAACTGCGGGCCTACTAGTACAATGGAATGATTATATCCTTAGATTTGTACTCAGATTTCCTGGTAATGTGGCTAAGATACGAGTCCTGCATCTATGAGAAATAATACTTCTGGTCTGTGGAATTTCTGCAGCTCCCTGTTGTTAATCGTCCTAGTTGTCCCTGAAATTAATGCAAGACCTTACAGCAGTATTAACTATACTTCCTGGAAGTTGGGTGTCGTTATGGACTTGGCAACTAGTTTGAGTTCAATTTTTTGACAGTAGAGTTTGATTTCAAGAAGAACTGGACGTTCGTTATTACACGTCACGGCTAACACATCCGATGAGTGAGCACGTGAGCTTTATACCAGGCCAGTAAATAATAGATAAAATAGTGATAGTAAAGGTAGGTGCTATGTGAACTTTTATCGTGGAATTGTTAGAAATTGTTAGATCACTTTTTAACCGTTTGCAACTAACGGTGAGAATCACCATCTGGCAGTTTAACAGAGCATCGTTTGTTTCTTTGAAAACTCTGACGACAATACCAGTCACTAGTCAAAAATCTGTGTTTATCTTTTAAAGTAAAGAGGCCTAAATAACTTCGTTAACTTAGTTATGGCCAGTGAAAAGTGCTTTCAGCGGTAATGTCGTTCAAACTTTTGCAAAAGAAAACGCATTCGTTACATCTTTCTTTCGGTACTACATTGCTTTTTAGTTTTTCATTGAGTCACGTCACTGATAATCTTTCTCTTCCTGCTGTTCTTCTTTCCCGTGCGCTTCTCCATGAAAGGTACCTGATTCACTCGACATACTACGCGTCCCTGTTTTCTTCTTCTCTTGGATTGCAAGTTGTGTTGTTGCTATGGGCAGTCCTAGCCCATTAACTGCGGCATTCGTATCTTATATACCATTTTATACCATTTCGGGTACGGATGTTTCCGCAATTCGCAGTCAGTGGCACCGAACTAATTAATACGAGTAGGCTACATCAGTCCATCAGTCGTTGAGACGATTTACAAAAAAAAAAAAACAATGATCACGTTAAATGTTAAGCTTGAATTGCTTGACCGTATAATAATTAAATTTGAATTTGCATCACCTAAGCATCAGTCAGAAAAGGGTTGATATAAATTCTGTTTGTATCTGGGCAGGCGAGTGGAGGCACTGGCAAGAGAGTGCTGGTTGTGGTATCGTTGGCCGGCGTCAAAGTTTGCGATGCAGAAGGAAAGGTGAGTAATTTATGTCTTGCATGAAGGGGAATATAAAAAAAAACTCAGTTTCTTGTTTATTAAAGTTACAATTCCGTATAGTCACTCTCATGTCCAGTTACCTTATCACAATTTTTGGCCGCCTCGGAAGCAATTTCTAGAGCGGCCTGCTAGGGTACTTCAGCCTGACACAACAATTAACTGAAGGTAGTTTTGAAAATGGTAAATAAACATGTGATATGTACACACGTTTCCGACGATGTATGCCATTTGCAGATGATATACGTGTGCCTAGTATTCGAGCCTTTTATAGGTATCTTTCAGACGTGGGCAAATTATGGCCTCTGGGCCGCACTTCGCCCGTTGGTTTTTTTATCTATCCCGCGGAAGGTCTTTGGATAGTAGCTGTATTAATTCACTTTAAGCACTTCTGAGACTTATTAAATAAAAATTACACATCTGCAGCATATATGTTATTCCTAATTTTTTTTCTGTGATATGTATGATGGCCCGTCTGTCAATTTTCAAATTCCTTGTGGCCGTTAAGTCAGAAAGTTGACCCACCCCCTGGTCTACACCATACTTGGTATAAATTCAGAACTGGCTTTGTGAATTTATGTTTTAGTGAATTTTATAGCTTATGAAAATTATAAGAATTAGCATCTTCAGTTGGCGAATTTTTTGTCATGGATTGTGTGCGTTGCATTTCGCGTTTGGGAACAGGAATACCACCGCACAATCATTCTAATTTCTAATTGTAACTAACACCTTTCAAACTTACAAGTATGAGGAGGGAAAGATCTGCTAACTTTGATGTTTAAAGATTTAAAAAAAACTGCATTGTATCCCCTTACCGATTTTTGCGATATCTGTATTGTTTCCGATTTCATCGAAATCGTCCGCATTTGTAGTCTTGGTATAACGTTCGTTTCGACGAGTGGAATCGAGTAAAAAAAATTCGCAAATGGCAGGGATAAGAAAAATCATCGAGAAACAAATTCATTTACCACATGGTGAAAAATGCTCCACACGTACTAAAAGAAAGAAATAAATCAAACTTTTTGCATGCCCAAGAATATCGAAAGAGAAAGAAATTGGCCCTTGGATGAAAGGAATCGGATCATTATTGCGCAAATGGCAGCACCGACAAAAATCGTCTGGAAATTTCGGCATTTACGAAATTATTAGAAGCGTTGTACAAATACAGAAGCAGATAACTAATTGGAACTTTGCATGCCACAAGAATATGCAAAAGGAAAGAAATTAGCGTTTGGACAAAATAAATCGGGTCAGAATTGTGTAAGCGGCAGCAGCTGCAAGTTTTTTGGTGCTAGGGTGTAATTTACGGGTCTTTCATTCACCAAAAGACCACAAAACAATTTTGCTTTTTCCTTTCCATT
>LQNS02278082.1:7239200-7254221 GCA_001587735.2 Parhyale hawaiensis | reverse complement strand
CGATCGTCACCAGGTGATGGCTTCTCAAGGAAGGGTATGGAGACTACGGTGTAGTAGCAGACAGTTTACTGTGTGTTGGATTGAGACACAGATAATACACCGCTGGGCGTGGGGATAGGGCACGTCCCACGTATAACTCCAGCGGGCTTCTGAGCTGGCCGGCATAGTCGCTAGGGCCTTTTATAGACAACGCACAGAGGGTGCAAGGGTGCGGCCTGCGCTAGGCTAGCACAATGCCACGGTATCTATACTACCGATTTTAAATATATATCGAAACGGCCCGCGAGCTGCTCATCTCGGGGGCGACGACATAAAACGTCGGCAGTGGGACGAAAAATAGGTTCGCACTGGCTTTCTCATGGCAGCCCTCTGCAGCGGCGTCCTGATGAGCTCGGTTCTCGAAGTCACTTTAACGAGACTAAATTGCTCGGCCTGCACCCGTTCAGCAACCATTTGAGCAAGCATGAGTATTGAAGAAAATAGAGGACGTCTTGGTTAATTTTATGCTTCCATTGTAATAATGACTTCTTCAAGACAATAATTTTATTAGCCCAAGCTTTCGGCGTGAATTTGCTTCAGCCGTCGTCAGGGGAAAGATGCATATNGCAGAGGAAGCAGTTGTTGTGGAACATCTAAGTGTCTGTTGATCCTATTTTGTTATTGCACACTGTAAAATGATTCAACTACTTTACGAGATTACCAATTTTTAACTTTTTGGAGTACTGATACATTTTGAAAATCAAAAGAATGAGTATGTTGGCGGCACCTGCTTACAAACAATTATCGTTCAGGAATCGGAAAGGGATGAATATTTATTGAGCTTTGTAACGTGGATACCGAAGACCATTTAGCTCCAGTGCACTGAGCATTGAAAACCTGAAGATTTTCTTGGGTGGACGGTCTTTGCAGCCAAGGAGATTCTAATAGGGAAGAACGCACCCTCTCTATTCATCCTATGGGAGCGTTTCGAGTAAACTTTCCCCTTCAAGTGGCTGAGTGGCACATCCAATCGGAGAGCGGCATTGCCCTACGCAGCCTATATAGGAAGGAGTCCTGAGCTCAAATTTTTATACCGATTAACCATCGACGAAATTCCGAGCGGATGGAAGTATGTAAAGGAAACTTGTATCCTGTTAACCATCTTATGATGAAAATAACCGAGTGAGCAGTGGGATATAAATCTTCAGACACGATTTTTTTGCAAAAATATTGAAGAACTGCCTGTCTGTTTCTTCTTCCTTATTAATTATAGGTGCTGACCACTGCCTTCGTCCCACTGCATGGCAGTTCAGCCAGTTCAAGGACTCCAAACGCCAGCTTCGATCACTGACAAAGCCATATGTTTAGTCGCCCAGAAAGTGCTTGGGCTTGCTCCTCCCATTAGCAGCTCCATGTTTGCAGCTAATACAAATGAAGAAAAGCACGATTCTACTGCTTCATAACTAACAGAAATCTCAGCTTTCATCTACGACAACCATTCCAGCCAGCCAGAAACCAGCGTGCAAGCCAGCCAGTTGCCAGCCAGCTCGTACCATGAAGTGTTGTGGCTGTTTCGCAGCTGAGGTATCAATTTCGTAGATCAGCGTTGGATTCGTTCCATGTCATCGATATCGCCGTATTTATGTGGTGACTGGAATTGAACGGAAAATATTAACTACGGGCCTACTAGTACAATGGACTGATTATATCCTTGGATTTGTACTCAGATTTCCCGGTAATGGGGCTAAGATACGAGTCCTCCATCTATGAGAAATAAAACTTCTGGTCTGTGGAATTTCTGCAGCTCCCAGTTGTTAATCGTCCTAGTTGTCCCTGAAATTAATGCAACACCTTACAGAAGTATTAACTATACTTCCTGGAAGTTGGGTGTCGTTATGGACTTGGCAAATAGTTTGAGTTCAATTTTTTGACAGTAGAGTTTGATTTCAAGAAGAACTGAACGTTCGTTATTACACGTCACGACTAACACAGCCAATGAGTGAGCACGTGAGCTATATACCTGGCCATTAAATAATAGATAAAATAGTGATAGTAATGGTAGGTGCTATGTGAACTTTCATCATGGAATTGCTAGAAATTGTTAGATCACTTTTTAACCGTTTGCAACTAACGGTGAGAATCACTATCTGGCTATTTGACAGAGCATCGTTTGTTTCTTTGAAAACTCTGACGACAATACCAGTCACTAGTCAAAAATCTTTGTTTATCTTTTAAAGTAAAGGAGGCCTAAATAACTTAGTTAATTTAGTTATGGCCAGTGAAAAGTGCTTTCAGCGGTAATGTCGTTCAATCTTTTGCAAAAGAAAACGCATTCGTTACATCTTTCTTTTGGTACTACATTGCTTTTTAGTTTTTCATTGAGTCACGTCACTGATAATCTTTCTTTTCCTGCTGTTCTTCTTTCCCATTCGCTTTTCCATGAAAGGTACCTGATTCACTTGACATACTACGCGTCCCTCTTTTCTTCTTCTCTTGGATTGCAAGTAGTGTTGTTGCTATGGGTGCTCCTAACCCATCTTTTATACCGTTTCGTGTACGGATGTTTTCGCAATTCGCAGTCAGTGGCATCGAACTAATTAATACGAGTAGGCTACATCTGTCCATCTGTCGTTGAGACGATTAAAAAAAAAATGATCACGTTAAAATGTTAAGCTTGAATTGCTTGACCGTATAATAATTTGAATTTGCATCACCTAAGCATCAGTCAGAAAAGGGTTGATATTACTTCTGTTTGTATCTGGGCAGGCGAGTGGAGGCACTGGCAAGAGAGTGCTGGTTGTGGTATCGCTGGCCGGCGTCAAAGTCTGCGATGCAGAAGGAAAGGTGAGTAATTTATATCTTGCATGAAGGGGAATATAAAAGAAAACTCAGTTTCTTGTTTATTAAAGTTACAATTCCGTATAGTCACTCTCATGTCCAGTTACCTTATCACAATTTTTGGCCGCCTCGGAAGCAACTGCTAGAGCGGCCTGCTAGGGTACTTCAGCCTGGCACAACAATTAACTGAAGGTAGTTTTGAAAGTTGTAAGTAAACATGAGATACATAAACACACGTTTCCGACGATGTATGCCATTTGCAGATGATATATGTATGCCTAGTATTCGAGCCTTTTATAGGTATCTATCAGACGTGCGCAAATTATGGCCTCCGGGCCGCACTTCGCCCGTTGGTTTTTTGATCTATCCCGCGGAAGGTCTTTGGATAGTAGCTCTATTAATTCACTTTAAGCACTTATGAGACTTATTAAAAAATTGTACATCTGCAGCAAATATGTTACTCCTAATTTTTTCCTGTGATATGTATGATGGCCCGTCTGTCAATTTTCAAAGTCCTTGTGGCCGTTAAGTCAGAAAGTATGGTTATGGTGTAGACCCCCTGGTCTACACCATACTTGATATAAATTCAGAACTGGCTTTGTGAATTTATGTTTTAGTGAATGTTATAGCTTATGAAAATTATAAGAATTTTGCATCTTCAGTTGGCGAATTTTTTGTCTTGGATTGTGCGTTGCATTTCGCGTTTGGGAACAGAAATACCACCGCGCAATCATTCTAATTTGTAATTGTAAGTAACACCTTTCAAACTTGCAAGTATGAGGAGGGGAAGATCTGCTAACTTTGATATTTAAAGATTTAAAAAAACTGCATTGTATCCCCTTAGCGATTTTTGCAATATCTGTATTGTTTCCGATTTCATCGAAATCTTCCGCATTTATAGTCTTGGTATAACGTTCGTTTCGACGAGTGGAATCGAGTAAAAAAATTTCGCAAATGGCAGGGATAAGAAAAATCATCGAGAAAAAAATTCATTTACCACACGGTGAAAAATGCTCCACACGTACAAAACGAGAGAAATAAATCAAACTTTGCATGCCCAAGAATGTCGAAAGAGAAGGAAATTGGCCCTTGGATGAAAGGAATCGGATTATTATTGCGCAAATGGCAGCACCGATAAAAATCGTCTGGAAATTTCGGCATTACGAAATTATTAAAAGCGTTATACAAATACAAAAGCAGATAACTAATTGGAACTTTGCATGCCACAAGAATATGCAAAAAGAAAGAAATTAGCGTTTGGACAAAATAAATCGGGTCAGAATTGTGTAAGCGGCAGCAGCTGCAAGTTTTTTGGTGCTAGGGTGTAATTTACGGGTCTTTCATTCACCAAAAGACCACAAAACAATTTTGCTTTTTCCTTTCCATTGCGGAACTGAAATCCCACGGCACAATAACCCTGATACTAATACTTGTCTTTCGCACTATTTTGAATAGGATGTGCTGCGTTTGATTTTCAAGATTTTTTTCAAAAATACTGCAAGATAACCTCTGCAATTTTTCGGAAATCGACTGTAGTATCCAATTTCACCGATATTATCAGAATTTATAGTCTATGCCAGGGGTTGGCGAACTACAGCGCACTCGCTACATCTGAACCGTTAGTCTTTTCAGTCCGGCCAGGGGAAGTTTTTGCAATCTTTAGATGTATTAACTCATTTTAAGTTCGTAATATAAGACTTATTCAAAAGTTACATATGTGCAGCAAATATGTTATTTAGTATCTCTGATAAGTATGCATCGGGTGCTGGCCCGGCCCGTCTGTCAATTTTATAAGTCCGTGTGGCCCCTGAGTAAAACAGTTTGGCCACCTCTGGTACATATTGAAAAAAATTAATATTATTTTATTAGTGATCTCTTCGCAAAGTGATGCTTCGTTGTTCTTAGCTTATTTCATACCCTGAACTGGAGACAGGAGCGCATACAGAACAACCACATCGCAAGTGTGAACAAAAAGGATGAAAACAAAAGATGAACAAAAGATGAAAAGACGACATCCACATATATATCTTCTGTGGATGTTGGAAAGATTATCTTCCTTAAGTTCCTTTGTAAATCGGAAATTCATATTAATATATGTGTACAACTGGTACCAGTATATGTAAAACTGTCTTCTAAGAAATCTCTAACTATGCTATTGCCATCTATGATGACCTCGACAAACGTTATATGTAAAAATTTTATTATTTTTCACTCATTCCTTGGCGCATTATGCAACGCATACAGCGTCTCGTTATATGTTGTTCATTATCATTTACATTTACAAGTTAGTTGCACTTTTATTACGTGAAATTAGTGCAGCATTGTGATTTGTGCGCAAGATTTAACGACTAGGAAGATCCTCTTCGCTTAGCCGCAGCATCACATCTGATGTGGAAGTTGGTATCCCATCGAATGTCTGTTTTCTATGGCAGGAACTGAAGAAAGTGGAGGTGGGCAAACTGTAATATAACTTCTGTAAGGGGCGATTTGTGCTGTCATATTTATATAAAAAGTGAGCTCGTGCTAGTTCACGACATAGAGTTTTACAGAAATTAGCTAGAGTGCTCTGAAAGCGCATACCTCCGCCAAGCAGAGCAGTGTTAACGAAAAGCTCAAATTGGTCCTGAAATTGCGATTTCCTCTGCTAATATTGTCTGCAAGTCTAAAAGCGTCGTTCGATGTGTATTGTAATAAGCAAGTATATCACCGATAAAATAAGTGCGCTGCCAAAAACTTGTAGACCTCCAAAAATATCTCTGAAAGAGCTCGCAGAATTATTGTTTGAATGTCAGCAGAGGACCGTTTTGAGACTGCCCTTGCGAATATCCCATTTCCATGCAAGGCAATGCATCATGCGACAAGACTATATGAAGGTTATAACTTTTTTTTTTTTCTTGAAGAAGGAGATATTGCCCTGATGAACTGGCAGCCGAGGGCCCCGAACTCTGTAGAAAATGTATGGAAGATTATCGGAGAGAGCTCGAAAAAGAAACCCATAAAATCGAGATCATTTATGGTATTTACTGAAAGTAGAATGGAGGATAACTGTCGATATTTTCAGGACATTAATTAAGTCATGTGGTCGACGATGCAGGGAAGTCATTGAAAATAAGGGAATGTTTACAAAATATTAGTTTTTGTTGTGGTTTTCTACACAATCTCTTATTTCCAGCGTCATTCCTTAACTTTTGGCCATGTCTAAATTCCTTCATGTGGTTTCTTTCATCGTACTTTTTTTAGATAAACTATTTTGTAACATCTTCTAACATTGTAATTAATGTATGCATTATGACGTAATGTGAAATTGGAGAAAATTTCATAATGAGTCATCCATAATTCCTTAGTAATAAACTTATTTATGTAATGTGAATTTGGTGAAAATTTCTTAATGAGTCATTCATAATTCCTTAGTAATAAACTTATTTAACTTATTTATGCCTGTGTTGTTCCCGTGCCTAATACTATTGCCGCTACTGTATGTATCAACATATGGTAAATTCACCAAAAACTTGATTCATTCACTCTTTAAAAAGATCAATCTTTACTTTTCATCCTTTTGGTTCACACCTGCGATGTGGTTGTTCTGTGTGTACTCCTGTCTCCAGTTCAGTGTATGACATAAGCTAAGAACAACGAAACATCACTTTGCGAAGAGATCACTAATAAAATAATAATAATAACAACAATTGTCGCGTGTCCACACAGCGCGTGTTTATGGCCCACGCCCTAAGACGCATCAGCTACGCGACGTGCGACCCTCAGCGGCAGTGCTTCTCCTTCCTCGCCAGAGCCCCTCGTGACCCTCTAGGCTCCCAGTCGTGCCACTCATTCCTCACATCCACACCCCAGCAGGTGAGTACCGCTAATAATATTTACTGGAAAATTGGTCAACAAATTCGTGTCGCCGCGTCTCATATGTTTTGTATTTGACAAATAGCCTATTTGTTGCCATCCGATCTGCACGTTGTAAACTTATAGGTCTCGTTCATCATTTGTTTTGGGGCCTGAGAAATTGTTTCATGCAATTACAGTACTACCTTTTGTACGAGACGCCGCGGGAAAGTCTCAGCCCTCTTATTGGTAAATGCGATAATGGTGTTCTTGTCAGATGAATTTCATCTGTTCGTTTTTCATTTCTGTTGTTCATCGCACCATTTTTTTTACAGATAAGTCCCTCGTTTTCCACAGTGCAGCCTTTTAAGTCATTCGCTGCTCATAATATTTATTTATTCTCTCGGCACGTATATAACCAAATATCGCTGTTATTCTGTATTGTAATAATTTTGTGGCTATCTCATTTATGGTCATTACCAGCCTTGGTACAAAAATTATTTTTATATACGGTCAGCTGTGGTGATTAGAGTCTAATTATTTATCGGGATTATCTAGTTCTTGGTCATGGCCCGCAATATTATATAAACTTTCGTATTGCAGGCAAACTTCGTAGTTTTTCTTCAGTGAAGCAAATATCCGTGATTACCTCAGTATTTAGTGATGATTATCGACGGTTTCATTTCGCTTATGAATTAACTATACTACCACAAATTATTGTAATTTTTCAGATTACCACTCTTAACTCTCGTACCATTCGCGCTGTGTTGTTACATACGAAACTTCAATTGTGTTCGATTGTATTCACTTTTTCCCAAGGGATATAGCAGCTGGCCTCAGTTCCTGCTGAGAAGGTTAGTTTTGTAGAGTTGGGTAGGATCTCTATATTTCCCCTTCTGTTCCGCGAGGTGGGCCGCCGAATGGTGGTAAGCGACCCACCCCATGGGATCTGCTCCCGTATGGGGGGCCACGGAAGAGGCCCTCCGCACGGTTGTTTCTTTCAGGTGTCTTCTTCTCTTTTTGTTTTTTGTCTCCTTCGCTGCGACGCATGGCTGAGCGATTTCTTTCGGCCGATCCGTGTGGAGTTAGAGATGCCTGCCTTATTTCCTGCCAGACATGGTGCACCTGGCCAAGATTGTTCTAATAGAACTCATCTTACTTTGACTCAACTTCTAACCTATATCATACAAAATTGGATCGCTGTTATATAGTCTTCGTATCCAACACGGCGTGAAACCCACAATATAATATCAATAGTAATAATAATGTATTAACTTTAACATTATTCTTTTTATTCGCTTAATTTCATATATGTAAATTACTAATCCTACGGGAACCTTTGCACTTCGTAAGTGATGTTATAAACAATATTGTTCCGAACGATGAATCGTGTTTTTATGTATCGATATTTGATCCTTAATATTAGCAGTACATAGGGTTAATTCCTACACTGCAGACGGATCGTCTCAATAACAGCATCAATGCATTTTATTCACTCAAAGCCTACGTGTTGTTTTTTATATGAAAAGTTTGATTGTATTTCCAATGAGTGTGTCGATTTTGATTTACTCAGTTATTGGACAGTATAAAATTAACTTTTACTTTTCAAAAGTGATATCGTACGAGAAACGATACCTATATTAGATGGGTGGGCATTATACCTTTAAATGAACAATGTTGCTACACTAAACGTGAAAGTTATTGTATTTTTTTTTTTTTTCACCGGCAATTGAAGTGAGTTATTAGAACTTCATCATTAAACGAGCTTCCCCTGTTTGGTGCTCTGCAATGTACCCAACAATCATATATGAACCTCTTTGTAATTGTTCCTGTATTCTTGAAGTATTTTTCTGTATCAATTTTTCTTCGTATTGAATCACCTCGATATCTAATAATTCGCGACTCAAATATTTATTTCATATTTTATGAACTCTATATTCAACGCATTGATTGAATCACGCTTTTACCATGGCTCGTGGGTTCATTATAGGTAAGTGGACTTGCTATATAGCCTTAGCTTGAACTATCATCAATAGTACATCAAGTAACTCCTTTTCTAAAAAGTTGTAATATAGCTACCTCATCATATATCACTCTCCATAAATAACATCTTGCACCCACGGCTTTTAAAGTTCATTATCTGTAAGTGGACTCACTATTGAATAAGTAAACTTTATCGTCACTAGTACATCAAGTAGATTTTTTCTCCTGAAAGTCATGATATACTTCAGCGTAAATCACGCCTCATAAATATCTCTCTTCCACCCACAGCTTTTAACCGATGTGAATCCGTTCCTTTCTTCCAAGAGTAATTCATAAGCGAATTAAATCCCTTCACGCTACACTGGGCAAAGATTATCAGTTAGCTTGTCGCCTCCATAGACTTCTGCATAACTTCCTCTCCCTGCGATCTGCCCATACAAAATAATTAAGTTCCCCTTGATCAGCGCCCTGGCTTGGAGCGCTGAATACTAAAACGATTCTTGTTGACGGCAGCTTGTTACCGACGTGATTTACGCCGCACTTTCTGTAGTTTTATTTTCAAGTCTCGTCGTTACATTGCCTCGCATCAGCTGCAAAATAAATAACTTGCTAATCACAAGTTAAGATGTAAGGAAAAGATAAATTTTGTGGCTCTAGCACTCCAAGAGATGGACGGTGGGGGCCTCGGCCCGAGCTGTAGTTGAACAGCTCCGCCGATGTATTAAGATGGGCTACCTACCTCGCTACATAAAGTATCTGGGCGTAAAGGAACCTTGTTGAAATTCACTCCTTTCTCCTCGTATTTTAGTTCATTTGGAAATGCTACTCAACGAGCCTATTAATTCTGGAACTAATTTATTATTCTGCGGTCGTCCACCTCAGCCTGACTGACTTATTAGCCGCAGTTCTCCGCTCCTCTGTGATGGTATTTCCTTAATGCATCTGTGTGATGGTCTGTCTTAAGTGCATCTGTGTCATGGTATGTCTTTAGTGAATCTGTGTGATGGTATCTCTTTTGTGCACCTGTGTGATTGTATTTCCTTAATGAACCTGCTTGATTGTTTCTCCTTAACACACCTGCGTGATGGTATCTCCTTAACGCACCTGTGTGATGGTATCTCCTTAACGCACCTGTGTGATGGTATCTCCTTAACGCACCTGTGTGATGGTATCTTCTTAACGCACCTGTGTGATGGTATCTCCTTAATGCACCTGTGTGATGGTATCTTCTTAACGCACCTGTGTGATGGTATCTCCTTAACGCACCTGTGTGATGGTATCTCCTTAACGCACCTGTGTGATGGTATCTTCTTAACGCACCTGTGTGATGGTATCTCCTTAACGCACCTGTGTGATGGTACCTTCTTAATGCACCTGTGTGATGGTATCTCCTTAACGCACCTGTGTCATGGTATCTCCTTAACGGACCTGTGTGATGGTATCCCCTAAACTCTTACTGGGCAGGTGACCATATTTTATTACTTCCATAGCGTTATTGTTGCGAAAATCTTTTTCAGTCGCCCAGCTAGGTGTTAATACTTCAATGCTGATGTATCTTCATAATCCAACTCTGTGGTCTGTAACCGCACCTCCACAATACAACTTGGTCCCTCTCTATGCATGCGCTATAGGGGCACAGTTTCGCTGATCCTATGGAAAGCGGTTGTCACAGCAGTGCAATACAGATAATTAAACTCCAAGTTTGTTCGATAGATTTTCTGCATTTATCGCTTGACCAACATGGACTCTGTTGGAACCCAGATTTGCTTGCCTGTATTGGCGCGACTATGCTGGCGGTGGTTTGTATGTGATCAATTATTGGCTTGGTTTTGTAGCACTGGAGAGGCAGCTTCAAGGTGTATCAGACAAGTGATTTTTGCATTTTATATTCTGAATCTAAAATGCGCATGATATATGTCGGCTCTGCATACTCTTAGCACTCTAACATTCTGCTCTACGCCGTAAAAAACATTCCGTTAGTTTTACGGAAAATCACTGGCAGCAATAATGCCAAGAAAATTCCGTAAGATTTACAGAATTGAGTCATTTATCCGTAATTTTCCCTGAAGTTGGGAATACAGCAAGCTTGGTGCCTGCTTTTCTCCCACACACTTCTGGACAAATTACGGAAAAATTTTAGAATTCTGTAAATTTTACGGAATTTTCTTGGCATTATTGCTGCCGGTCATTATTCCGTAAAATTTACAGACTTTTTTTTACAGTGTATGAGCAAATGAGCAGCGCCAACATGAACGTACTTCCGAGTTTCGACAGACGATCATTCACGAAATAAAAATCGTAAAATAAGACTGTAAGAGAAAGCAGAAGTTGAAAGCGGCTTGAAGATGCTAGTCATATATAGTTTGGCATTCACCGAGAAAATTCCACCACTATTTGAAATTAATGTTCCAGTGAAAGCTGAGTTCTAATTGAGCCGTTTGAAAGTTAACTCTGTACTATCTAGCGTCTAAATTTCAGGATGATAAACCAAAGCTATTTCCACGAACGAAAACTTTCCTTTGGCGCGTGTGCGTCAAATATGTCAATCTTTTTTACTGTTTCGTATTCGATTTCGATTAACAACTGTTCGTGTTGCGTTATGCGCTCTTGTTATTGGAGGTGACTAACTTTTTTTCGCTTCAGTGCTACTGTTACCGTTTATTTGTTTACATCTTTTCGCTCATTCTTCTACTCGTATTTTCCTTCTTACTGGCAATAAACAACCGAGAATCCAGTGGTTGACCACCTATCAATCATCGCACAGTTTTCTCCCTTGTTCATATGAGGAATTTGCACGTCTTGAATATCACTTATGATTTGCCTATTCTCTTGCCCACCTCCAGACAATTTGCAAAGTCAATCAACTTAGCGTGCGTCTCAAGTTGTCTCAAACAAGCAATGCTAAGTAATGCACGCTGTAATATCTAACGCGATGTCCAGCATCGGGCGTTCCTGTTTTATTCATAGTCAAGTGAAGGTATGCCGCTCGTTTGTGTGCATTTTAATCGCTTATTATTTAGGTATTCTCTTTCCGATCGACTTGTTAATTTGGCTTGCAAATTATTCCCCTGCCCTACCTGCTACACCCTGCAAATTCTCTTCACTTTGTTTTGCTTTTATTATTAAGGCATGTGCAGTGTTCCTCTCCCTGTCAGAGTTTTAGCCGCCCTAGACCCAATTATGCGATCTGAGCGGCCAAGATTCTATTTGTGCTTGTACATCGAAATTTTCGCATAAAAGTTTCCGAAGAGCAAAATATAGAAATTCCAGCTTCCTGCGCCGTCACCAACTTTCTTGACGCTCAGGCAGTAATTAAATCGACGAAATCCCCACTTAATTTGCTCCTCTTCTTGGCTTCTCTCTGGATCGAGCAAGCCTTTCCTCTGTGAAGTTTTTGCATAGTGTAGTCAGAGACAAATGAAAACTGACGGGCGTTTCTTCAATATTTTTGCGAAAACGTTTCGACACCGATGACGTCACTATCGATTCCTCGTCTGTTTACATCATAATACTGTAATTATGTTCGTAGCCATGCTATTAGAGTTTACGTAGCTATCGCTAACCGCGTCAAATTTTGTTGAGATTTGAAATGGTTAATACGATTGCTTTTATTTATATAGCATTAATGCATTGCAGGCTCAGCGAGATGCAAAACGATGATGAGTTGGCAGCGGTTTCGAGGAAGACTTTATAGGTGCGCTAGACATTATACGCAAGTGTCTTTCTCTGTCAGTGGGATGATTCTAATGAAAAAGCAGTGCTAGCTCTTGTAACTTGTGCACATGATTCAGGAGGAGTTAGATAGCATACTTCTCTGTAACCTATCTGCGTCTGGTAGAGGGGAGAGATAGCCCAACCAAACATTGCAAGCTACTGACCGTGTGTTATTTCATGCTAGGATTTACAATATTTAGAAATTCGGGCACTGCACGAGTAGATGCTACAGCATTCAACGGTCTTGTCTTCTGTTGCACCACATTCCTAATTTTATAAGAAACAACGCACCACAATTCAAACAGTGCTTCTCCTATGAGAAAGCGAAGTTCTGTATAATCACTCATTACAGGGAGGGGCATAAATACTGTTACAAAATAAAACTCAGATTTATCTCCAAAAAAAATATATTTAGTAGTCCAATTACAGAAAATTATTAGCAAATACTGACGGAACAATATGCTAATATTATTATTCAAAATGTTTCCTTCGAGCCTTTACTACACTACCAAGTGCCATTCATCAATGGCGGCACGCACAACATCTGAGGGTATTTTCCCCCAGCATTTGTTCAATTTTATCTTCAAAGCTTCAATATTTGGCAAGGAGTACAGCAGGCTTCACTCTCCAGGACTTATCACAAAGAATAATCAAGAGCATTCAGATCAGGTGATGCAGGCGTCCATTCTTATTTGCTAATCCCAGAGGGAAATTTCCACTTGTTTTGTCCCTCAAGGGGTCAAGATTAAGAAAGAACGTTACATTGAGGACATTCTTAAAGGTGCGCTGATCCCATGGTGTAATTCTGTGTGTGGTGATGAAGTTTGGACTCTGAAACGAGATGGGGCGACATGTTACACTGCTCGAGTAACACAGCAGCGGTCTTAAGACAACTTTCCGTCCTGAATTAATAAAGAAGATAGGACTCCTTCATCACCTGATGTTAATGCTTTTGATTATTCTTTGTGGTGACTCCTGGAGAGTAAAGCCTGCTTTACTCCTTGCCAAAATAATGAAGCTTTGAAGATAAAATTGAACAAATGCTGGGCGAAAATACCCTTAGATGTTGTGCGTGCCACCATTGATGATTTACCAAAAAGATTTCGTAATGTAGTGAAGGCTCGAGGAAAACATTTTGAATAATACTAATAGCATATTGTTCCTTCAGTATTTGCTAATAATTTTCTGGAATTGGAGTGCTAAATTGATTTTTTGCTGAGATAAATCGGAGGTTTATTTTGTAACAGTATTTATGCCCCACCCTGTGTATGGCTTACAGTGAAGTTAACTTACCCAAATTGTGTCAAACAGAAATAAATTACGAGTATTCGGCGCGCAACCCCTTTTCACCCTAGCCGTGTTGCTTTGCTTCTAGGATTTTTGTCCTATTGAAGTCCTACTCGAAAGAAAAAAAAAAACAGCTTTGTGGAGAGGTATACCATAACGTCCTTCAGAAAGGAGTGAATATATTATAAGGAAAAAATAACGGACGTGCAAGGTGATGTGAAAACTTCTGGGGTACTGGATTAAAGAACAACGTTTTGTTAATAAAGTGATAAAAAACAATGAGGTCTATTCATTTTATTACAGCTAAAAAAGCCTATAGAGACTTAAAAATTCTCAAACAGTAGTTGGAACCTCTATATTACCTCAAGTTAATGAATATGACAACGTGGGGCTTCAACCCAGATGATGATATCCTGGACCAACACTGAGTGAGCTATTGAGTAATGAACCATTTTTAGTGATTCACGGTCAACATAGTTGGATATTGCATAGATTATACCAAGAACTCTGCTCTCAACTTACGCCCTACTTCCTCGATGTGGACCTTAAAATTCAGCCGCTCGTCCAAAATCAATCCAAGACACCTTATCTGAGGCACCCACTCTAGTGGATTATTGTTAAAGAAGATATATGGCAGCTGTGGGTGAGTACATGGAGAGCAGCATTAATTTGTTTTTTTTTTATTTCCGTGGGCTGTTAATCTATTTTGAATTAACCATTCGGACAATACATTTATGAAATTTTTTATATCAGCGATAGCAACCTGAAAATTAGAAGTATCGGTGTGAAAAACGGCATCATCCGCATACAATACAGTTCATGCCAAGGGTAGTGATATCATTGATAAAAACATTGAAAAGTACCGGACCTAGAATGCTTCCTGGAGGAACACCTGAGGTAATTGGTAATGTGTAAGAGGAAGAAAACTATTGGATAGTGTAATAAAATTAGTTCCAATGCACAGAAAAAAATATTGCGTCTTATTCGTGTTACGGAAAAGGTTTCAGTCAATATCAAATTTATGCAGTTTAAGAAGAAAATGGTTTATTGCCTTTGACCGAGGCTATAGTTTGTTTGCACTGGCGCATACCAAAAGCGAGGTTTGCTAAACGTACCTACCAACATCCAGTTACTGCGCCGGTGTACGTACCTATCAACATCCGTTAACTGCGCCCGTGTACGTATCTACCAACATCCAGTTACTGCTCCGGTGTACGTACCTACCAACATCCAGTTACTGCGTCGGTGTACGTACCTACCAACATCCAGTTACTGCGCCGGTGTACGTACCTACCAACATCTAGTTACTGCGCCGGTGTACGTACCTACCAACATCTAGTTACTGCGCCGGTGTACGTACCTACCAACATCCAGTTACTGCGTCCGTGT